>CAJNDV010010469.1:36756-62945 GCA_905221635.1 Symbiodinium sp. CCMP2456
TGCTCAGACTGGAGGAGATGCCAATAGATGCAACTCTTTATGTGCCGAGAGTTCATGCCTGGACCGAGGCTGGTTGCCAATCTGAGATGTGCCTGAATCTTACAGCCCCTCTTTGAACGTGTGGCCTGTGCCACGGACGGGACGAGGGAGTTTTTTCTTGCAGGTCGCGATGACGACCTGCATCACCGTAATGGGCACTGGCCTCGCCCTGCGCGGGCCAGATGGCTCCATGGTTCGGGCAGTGGAAGGAGCGCCACGCTGTCGGATCGACTTGTCAGGGAATGTGGGAATGAGTGCTTGTGTAACCTTGGAGGCATGTACAACCAGAGAGCCATCGTCTTTAGGCGCGCCTTTGCATGGCTCCTGCGGGAAGATTCCAGAGAGCGCCGTTGCTTTCATTTTCGTCTTGTTGCCCCGGGAGGTCATTTGGCACTGGTATCGTGGCTTGCTGCTGTAGTGTGGCAGTGATTGCCTGGATCAAGACCCTTGGTCCCAAGGTGGCTAAGGCCAGTCTAGTTTGGTGTGTCGAGGCCGACCGCCGTCTGTGGTAAAAAGACCGCCAGGGGTTCGGAGCTGAGGATGGATGCCATTCCGGCCTGCATATGTACTGGCGCGATCGCCTGGACCCTTTGTTCCATCGCGCCCTGCCTCAATGGGTACTGTCACCGCTTCCATGGGCCGATGATCCCATGGCTTTGCAGTGTCATGCTGTGAGGCGAGATACACTAGATTTTACTTGGACTTCTTCAAGTTCAACGAGGACGAGGCGCATGAAATCTGCTTGCGGCACACACTGACCCCAGTCCTGACTTCACCTCCCGTTGGCAGCCCATCGACAAAGGTTGTCAGCCTAGATGACATCCTTGGCGCGGACCTTGTGAACAAGGAGAACATCGTAAAGCAGCCTCTTGCGAAGCAGACCAGAGGTGTATGCTCCTTCAAGGCCTTCTCTCTTTTGGCTAAAAGGAGAAGATGCAGCATCTCTTGTATCTCTGGTGTTCCGAGGCTCGGGATCGGCAGCGACACGCTTGTGCGACTTCTTGGGGCGATTACACAGAACCGACGACAGCACACTCCTGACACAGATGTGTAGAAGTGGTGCAGGCGCAAACGCCGCTGCATCGTTCTGTTCCCCAGACATGCTGCCTAAAATCAGGCGGAGTCACTGCTGACTGTGGGTGTGTCCTCATGAACCACGCGCCCGGCAGAAACCTTCACATCCCATCATCTGCTTCAAACTTCAGCCATCTGTAGTCTAGTTGAGAAATCATCCAGGCGCGCACGCTAGACCAACTTTTTGACACAGAGAAAAATGGATTGGTCTCTGTGGTCAGTTCCGTGCGGAGTTTTCTTGCAAGCGCGGGCTTTGGTGCAAGCTGTGGGCAATGACGTTGCGGATAGATTTGGTCACGAGGGCCCACCTTGGTGGGTCTTACTGCTTGCCAGTCGCTTCCCCCAGCACTCAGCGAAGCCTGTTTCCGAAATCCGAGTTGCTTTCGCCCGAAGCAGGCGGACCAGCGCAGCTCGAAATAGCTGCGCGGAGTGGGCCGAGAGACCCTCATAATCTCCAGAATCGCTCCACGTGCACGACGTATGCTCTGCAGCCTTGTCACCTGAAGCAAACCTGAAGCGAAGCTTTGTTGCTGAGCAGCCGCCTTGGCTGCATTTCAGACATGCAAAAGTCGCTCGCGAGCAAACAAAAGAAGGCTTCAAGGCTCCGAGAGCAGGTTGTTGCGGCCGGAAGCCCAGCCGTCGCAGACGGCTCCCCCGCTCCTCACCTCCCAAAGGTGGGCAAGCAACTGCAACGCCTGGCGCCGAAGCCCGGGCAGCTCGTGGAGTTCGATGCGCGCGTGAGGTGGTACAGGCTGTGGCCGGGAAGAACACGCGGCAGAGTTCTCTTTTGCGCTGTGTCCAATCCGGCCCTTTCAGGAAGCTTGGCGGTTGGGACCTTCGCCTTTCCCACCACACGAGCCTCGCCTCGCTGACACAGAGTCAGAGTCTATCACTCGGCTCTTCTTAAGTTCTTCGTTCGCTCTCGCCCTCCGAGGAGATTTGAGAAAGCTGGGATGGCTGTCCGAAGAGCCTGAACACGGCCACAAAAGAAAAGGCCGGATGCAGCCGCCTGCAAAGCGTTGGAGCATTGGCTTGTCACCTTTGCACATGGGGAGCTCTATCAGCGACCCCTTGAACGAAGACATGGCCGCGGGCTTTCATGCCCAGTGGCGGCGTCTCACGGCTAACGCTTGCTTCAGCCTGGTGGAAAAGAGGCACGCCTTTACCGCACCGGCGATTCTCGAAGTCTCGGTTGGAAGCTTATCTAAAACAACATCCCTTCTCCCATCCTCTCCAAGTAAAGTCGCATCGAGCTAGACCGGTTTGCCGTTTCTTGGGTTCCTGTCTGCTCCTCGACCACAAGGCACAATGAACGTCGGCATGATTCTCAGCATCAGAATCATCACTATACAAGTTTCCTCCCCATCGTCATGAAATCATGGCTATCACCGACCAATGTCATCAGGATTGTCATTGCCATCACTGTCATGCCGAGAGACAGCATACCGTGTCCCTCATGGCTGTGAGCCGTTCTTCGAAACGGCCAGGTGGACTTGATTGTGGCTTGCCTTCTCGGGGATCGGCTGGCTGCCGAGATTCTTCCGGAGGAACGTCTGTGGTAATCAGGAAAAGCATTTTGGCACACGAATTGCTCAGAGCCTTCGTTCGACCCAGGCCCGCGGTGTCACTTGCTGTCTTTGGTGAGGCCTGGGATACAACTTACAAAAAACTTGCTAGTGCGGTGCAAGCATGTCAGTATCCGAAGCTTTTGTCGACACAGCCAGAACAGCTTAGGTTTTGTGGACGTGGATGCTCTTAGATCTTGCTAGAATTACAGGTTCTTGTCCAGCTGGTTTCTGCAGGCATTAGATGTAGACATGATCGGATGGTTGGACTGCACACCTCGTGGAGGCCATCGAACATGCGCTGTCGACCGGAGAGATGGATGCTGTGCTGCTAGCAACGGAGCTTGCTGGTGTCTGGACTATGTGCTCATTCTGCAGCGTGCAAGCCAAGCCCCACTGCGGCGCGGACCCATTTTAGTTCCGAGGTGAGTCTGCAGAGGGTCTAGCGGCACTCGCGGGGCAGCATCCAGTCGATGCCCAGCGCCAAGTGCAATTTCGGCAGCCACGCTGTATGTAGTCTAGCACAGTCTGATGTTGGTCATGCCCAACTTATCAGGCTGTCACCTCATTGGCGACATCTCCTGACCCGGATGCACTTCACAGGCGAACACGCTCGCGTCGACTGCATTCCACGGCGGTTGACAAGCCTGGACAGGTTCCTGCTTTGGCTCCCGAAGAACCTGGATGGAAGCGTGGACTGGGCGACTGCGGAGGCACGGTCTGCAGTGAGCCGACTAACGATGCCTTGTTGTGGCATGCGCGCAGGAGTGGAGAGCATCATCCGTCAAATCGTCGAAAGCCGGGTAGCGCTGGAGAGAGGTGAGAGGGGAGAGATCCGGTTTCACCTTGCACCGCAATGCTCATTTAGGGGAGTGTTGGGGCCTTGCCACCTGCATGCTTCCCCAGCAGAGTGTCCTCAAGGAACCTTTGCGGTAGCGCTCGGTTGACACGGAGATAGCAGCAAAAGATCTGGGCACGCGCTGCCCTGCTCTTCCGGCGGACTCATCCTCCGAAATATTGGCTTAGCACGAATGCTGAAGAACACAGCTTCGATCTCCCCAAGTCGCGAAACTCAGAGGCTTTCACCGAAACTTCTGCATCGTCTCCTGGCCCTTGTTGACTCGGTAGGCTTCGTGCAGCCCGGCTCAAAGGCGTGCCAGAAGCCATGACTTCTGCTTGGGAGTCGGACGTTGTGGAGTGCAAGCTGTGCGACCACTGCGAGTACCGAGCAGAGCGTGGGAAGGCGACGTGCTGCGACAAATGCAACGCGTCGCATGACAGCGGCGTCGCCGGCCATGAGGCGCACTGCCCTCGGCTGAGCCGGGAGGCCGAAGGGCTTCGAACTCTTCGACCACTGTTTAGCCTTTTTGTAACATCTTTCGTTCCAGGGCTGATCACATTCCTTGCTTCAGGGGTTGTGGTAGCATCGCTAGGATCGTGTCCCTGCTGTTTTTCGTGTTGGCTTACTCCCTCGGTGAGCTGCTTGAGCAGAGAGCACATGGGTTCTGCAGGCTCGGATAGCATCCGAGAATGGAAGGGCTAGTCGGCCGTCGGTAGGAGTCCGGCGGCATGCTTCAACTGCGTTTTTGTCTGGGGCGAGGCGGGTCGTGCGCGCGCGCTTTAGAGAAGACTGCGCGCGGGTCGAAATCTTTGCCTCATTTCGAAACGGGTACCCGGCCTCGGCGAATTATGTCAGAGATGCATTGATGGTAGACTTTGTAAGTACAGTTTTCGCCGCATCCATATCCAGGTTTTGCAGCAATGCCGCTGGGAGCATTTCCGGTGCGACCTCGGCGCCGAGGAACGGGCAGATGCATAGTGATTTTTTCTGCCATGGTTTATGCCTTGGGGTAAGCTGCTTCGAGCTCCTCGGCTCGTATCTCGAATCCCCTGGACATAGGTTCAAGCTCCTCAATCGAACAGGGCATCGAGGGTAGTGCATCTGAGAAGCAGCTTCTGATTTTCAGGGGTATCCCCATCGAAGCCTTGGGCCGGATCCCAATTTCATAATGCACGCAGCGCAGATCTGCTCGAACAGTGACAAGTTGTGGAGGAGGAGGCCATCTGCCTCGTTGTGCCACCGCGGGCCCCCATCGAAGGCCCCGCTCCGGTACTCCTATTCCTGACAGGCCAGGCGTCCAAGTCCAAACCAACATCGAGCTTCGCTAAGACTCGTTTTGAGCCACCAAAATTTCACTGAGACAGGCAATGGTCATGTGGATGACCGTCAAGACTTCCTTTCGGGAGGCGTCGACCAGTTGATCCGGAACGGGGATCTCCAGAAGTATGTTCTTCTGGCCCCCAAACCACTGTGGAAGACCGGGGTCCTACGCCACAACGACAGCTGGAGAAACGCTTGGTGCGAAGATGCTGTTTGGGCACTTGTGACAGAAATGCTGCGTCGGCTTGGACCAGCCAACGTGGACCCAACGCGGCTTTATGCCACTGGTCTGTCTTTAGGTGCCATCGGGGTTTGGCATTTGGCATTGCGCTACGGCGAGTATCTGGCAGGGATTGTCCCCGTTTCTGGTCGATGCGAATGGCCGTTCAACTCCTGGCCCAAAACGGGCGGCGTGGATCAAGCTGTCGCTAAGCGCCTTGAGAACATCCCATTGCGTTGCTATCAGATTGACGCCGACCGCTACGGAGGCACACCTGTGCACGACCTGGAGTGGCTGTGCTGGGGGCTCCCGGAGACCAGCCGCGAGGTCACGCTGCGAGGTATGGAGCCTGACCGGCAGGTTGAAGTGAAGATCCGCAGCTGGGAGCGACCAAGCGGTAAGCACTGGGACCTCTGGGAAGCAAAGGGGCCTCTCAAAGACTGGGCATATTACGACGACTGGGGAGGTGACAAGCACTGCCTGTGGAACAGAGTTTATCCATTTCCGGAATGGGGCCTGCCTTCCTTTCTCGCTTCTCATGCTGTACCTCACGATCGTTGAAACATGATTGCAACCAGTCTCATTCGCTCTCACTGCCTGCCACAATCGCTGATTTTTTGGGCAAATTTCGGTGCGCCGTGTCCGAGGCTGGAAGCTGGATATGCCAATTCCCGTGGTGGACTCTTCCAAGGTGGAGGACCCTGAACAGAGAGGTCGTAGCTGTGCCGCAGGGTCTTTGGGAGTGGGGGCGGGCCAGGATTCCATGGAAGTGGACCAGGTCGAAAGCCGTCCGGAGCCGCCGGAGCCACAGCTAGGAGATTCTGGAGCCCCTCCCAGAGGCACGTCTCGCAGAGGCCCTGCAAGATGAGCACCGGAGACATGGAGGTCATGGAGGCTCCCGGGTCCTTTTCTCCGAGGCAAGCCCCTCGAAACCTGAGCTTGGATCAGGAGCAGGTCCAGCTGCGCCATGAAGAGAGCGAAATCGTCCAGGCTATCGGAGCCTGAACCCGTGCCCGCTTCTGGAGGACTTCACAGTAGTCCCTTCGATGTCTGCATGGTGTGGCCATGTAGACTATGCTGACTATGCAAGCATGCAGCTGCCATGCATCGTCGTGGCTTGCCTCCGTAGTTGTCCTGTATCACAGCTACCAAGCGCTCTGGCCTTCGGGTGGACATGCGCAAAAGGCCGAGCAGCCGTGAGTATACAGATGTTCAGGAAGCAACGGTCAAGCTGTGGCTGTGAGCAGGATGTTCATCACAGGCGAAGCTTGTGATCTTTCAAGTGTTGATCGATCCGGCGACCAGCAAGTAAATGCATAGCAACTACCGAGCTGCTACGCAAACCCCCGTGCAGGCCAATGCATCGCCCCACAGCCCTGCATCGTGTGGATATTGGAAATCGAGCGTCGTAGAAGTCTTGAGTAAACCGCGTAGCACTTGTCGTAACCTGTGTGGGAGCGGCACACTTCTTTGGACGGAATCTGGCTGTGAGCCATCATGTCTCAGGCTCTGAGATTTGCCTAACTGGTATGTCCTCTGCCTGTGGAGACCTGCACAGATGCGCGGCACGTTAGGCACCTGCTACATGTGCCGGACGATGAAAAGATCGAAAGGGTGTCCGATGTGCTACTCTTTGATGTGGTTCAAGCCGGCATACAAGCCGGGAAGGCATGTGCGACCCAAGGCAGGGTCCTTGAGGAGTGGGGAGGTTCAGATGCCTTCGCCGCGAAGTTTGTTTTCCAAGCTGCGTTCGCATCAAGCTGCCGGTGCGCCACAGTGATGGATTCTCGGTCAGCAATCGCAGATCATTCTGCACGGGCCATCAAGACAGTACAGTAGGACTCTGTACGACTGCTTCGCAGCCAAGGAGCTACTGCCCGCCAGCCTTCCAGAGCAGCGCCCGCGCAGCTTCGGCGGCGAGGCCGGGCCCGGCACTGTTCAAGGCCCCCGGCCCCAGACCCAGCCGTTCAGCGATTCTGGCAGGACTTTCCCCTGGTGCTCTCGCTGCTTGCCTCAGTGAACGGCCGCTGAGCCGTTGCTTCCACAAATTTGCAGAGCTCGCCTTCGAGGCCAAGCCGACAAAGCAGCGCGCGAGAGCTCTCTGCCTGGGCCGCTTCGCGCTCCGCAGAGCTCCAAAAGCTGCCGCTTGGCCCCTTTGCAGAGACCGCTCCGACGCTTGCCCACGCCCTCCCCCTCCTCGCCTTCTTGTGCCTCTCAGTTTGCTTCAGCATGGCGCGGTGCTTTTCCGGGACTGCCTTGGCCTCAAACTGGAGAAAGGCCACTTGGCACGTGTGCAATGTCGTGCGCTTGTGCAGGCGGCATCACCAGTGCGGAGGACTTCGGTCTGGTGGTGCGGGCAATGGGCTGTGAAGGCTACGACTATGTTGGTGGTGCGGCGCCTCGTACAGAGGTCGTGAAAGGACGGGAACTGCTTGTCTGATTGCTGTCTGTTTTCCCGTGTCCCGCCCAGAATTGCGAGCTCCAAAGGCGTAGTCTTCACATCCAACGAGTCCCCGCCGGACCAACCGATCCCCTTCCACCACGAGCTGGCGTGGCGTGCCAACGTCGTGTTGCAGTTCTGTGCAGAAGAAGTGGCAGCAGTTGCTCCGGAAGTTTCGGCAAGCTGCACGCGACACCTTAGGCAATCGCCGACACCACCCAACTACATACTTTTTTGCTGCGAAGTTGAGTCCAAGCATGGAGGGGCGACACCCATCATCCCTTCGGCACTCAGTCAGCACTTTGGGCTATGCCTGCTTCTTGAGACAATGGCGACGTTTCCGGGCTGCTGATCAAGTCAAAGGTTGCCGTGAAAGTGCGTCTGTGCATGCTGCATGACCGAGGATGAGGTGGCCGACTTCTTCATGAGCCACTTCCCCGACTTTGCACGGGAGGTCTAGCACTGTTGCTGTAGCTTCTGGGCGGCCCTTCTCTGCCCTGTCCGCCAGGTCGAAGCCAAAGGGGTGCGCTACATTCGCACCATGCCAGAGGTCACAGATCCCACGTCTGCCCAGGTCCAAAGCTTCAGGATTCTTGCATGGAGCAGGTTGCGCATACAGAGAAGCGCTTTTTGTACATTCGAGGAACTGGTCAGCGTTGTACATGTGCCTTTTTGATACTTAATCATTTCCAGAAAAGTCTGAGTCGGTCCCTGTTGCTTCAGAATATGGACTTTTTGTTCTTGCGGGTACTAACTAACAACGTATACGATGATTCCGATGCTGTAGTGCCACTGAAAACCCTTCAGGAGGGATCCGGAGTGTAGCGGGCACATGACTTTCTTTGCAGGGGCGCTCCTGGGCGGAGTCCTACGCGGTCAAAACGCGAGAAGAGGCGGAGGAGGTGATGACAAAGCAAGGCCGGGCCACCAACTAAACGTGAGAACCTTTGAGAACAGCCCCAAACCCTAAGCCATCCTTAAACCCATGAGCCCTAAACCATCCTAAGCCCACAAACCCAAAAGCGTCATGTAGGCTCCACGTGGGAATGGCTGTCGGGGGGCGACCTGAAAGTAACGACGGCGGCTCTGCCGGCCCTGCGCTCCTCGGATACGCAGCTGGCGGCTTGCGGTTGGCGCGTGTTGGTGTGCTCTGTTCTTTCTGGGCATCTAGCTCGTCCGCCTCCTTTCCTCTCCTTCTCAGGCATGGACGAACGAACGGGGCGCCGCGTCTTCTTCAACTCCGTCATCGCCGCCTTCACCGGTTGGAACGACTCCAGGCTTGGGGCTCGGAGTGTGGCTCGTGTCCATGCCGTTTCTCCTTGAGGAATGTGGGCGAGGAGGCCGTCCTGCTTGGCGACTTCAGCCCCGTGAACAAGCATGCGCTGAGGGCGGTCGCACGCTTTATGGCCGAGAGAGAGGTGGCCTTCGCCTGGAAGAAGGGCGTGGCTTGTCTATCCAACTCTTTCAGAAGGCTCCTGGTTCAGGATGCTCCTTCCGTTGCTCGGAGCCAAGGACATTCTCATCGTTGACAACGGCAGTGCGTTTCGGAAGCAGGTTTCTGCCAAGCTTGTAGTGGCGGAGCTTGGCACCTCGCAGGTCCTCCACTCCCGGCAGAGCTTCGAGCCTCCGCGCCGAGTCCTTGCGGCGCTGCGGGGAAAACCGCTCTTGGGCCCCGCCCTCCGAGCAGGCGCGAGCGGGGGAGCGGCAACGGAAAAAACGGCGCTTCGTGAGTCAGGTATCATTGGCACTGGGGCCATGGGCAAGGAGCACATTCGCAACGTGGCACCGCGACTGCAAAAGGCAAAGAGTAAGTTGTGCGATGTTTTCCAGCAACTTCTAAGTAGCAGCTGCTTATCAAAAGCACTATACAAACACTCACCTCATGAGGCCTTGATGGGTGAGCAGATGGTCGTGACGGCCATTGCCGATTCGAGCGAGGCCCGGGCCTGACACAGGGCCAAGCACTTCTAGGGGGCACTAATAAGAAATGCGCGACGAATTCTGTCGCATTGCGTCGGCCCCTCCTTCGGTTTAGTTAAAATCTAGTTCAAAGGCGCGGCTTTCGTGCAGAGTCTGACGTGCAGAGTGCAGAACCAGTTGATAAGATGAGGGGCAAGCACCAGTGCACACCCGTCCCGAAACTCTGATTCCGGTCTTTTCCGCCCCTTCGTCCAGGCGGCCTTGCGCGAGGCCCTTGAGGAGCTCGGTGGTGCCTCGGCCGGCAGGAGGATGCAGGAGGAAAACGGTTGAAGCCCAGCTGCTTGTACAACAGGTGTGCAACTGTGCGTCCGGCGATGTGCGGCTCTCTTTTCCCGTTGCTCTCCTTAGTCAGGCGAGCGGGCTCCGCGCGTCGCTGTCTTCCGATCCGATGAGGAGCCGTGGGGCCGGTGTTGCTGCGTTGGGTTCTCTTGCTTCGAAGCTGCAGTGTGGTGTGGCTGTAGCAGAACATTCAGCTTTGGTCTGTGATGCCGGCATCTCTCTTGTCGACACATGATGGAATGATGGATTTCCGGCAGAACTTTGAGGAGCTTATCAACTGCGACTTCGTGGATGTGCTCATCATTTGCACGCCAAATTTCCAGCACATCCATACGCTCCGAAAGGTGCTTGCAAGTTGCTGCCTCGCAAATCCTTGAGCTTTCCATGTCACAGGCGATTATGTCAGGCAAGCACATCCTTTGTGAGAAGCCGTGCCTTGACAAAAAAGTGTTATGGTTGGACTCCGACCAAGTTCGTGGTGCGGTCTCAACTCGTGAGTCACAGCTCACCAGGTTATGCACGACCGTGGAGGACTGTGAAGAGGCTCCTAGGATTCTATAGGATTCTAGGGATCTTCTCGGGAAAACGTTCTTGGAAAAGGTTCCGTGACGCGAGAGCTGCTGGCACTCGAGGTGGAGCGGCTCCTTACGGAGCGCGTCGTGCGCTCCGGATCTGAGAAAGCGCCGGTCTTCATGTCCCCCGGCTGCTTCGGTTCGAGCATGTCCGAGGCGGGCTTAGAGGCTTAGAGGCGGAGCACCACGGAAGCCTGCAACAGCAGACGCACAACCGACCCAAGAATTGGAAGAAGCGGCAAGTGCAAGGCCAGGTCAGGAGATGAGCAGCAACTCGCGGGATGTCTAGGCAACACGAGCGTTGGGGCTGCGCCCGTTGCGCAAGAACAACTGTGCAACTGCAACTGTATCGTTTTGGTGGTGGGGAACACTAGGATTGCTCTTGCACGCATACCAAGGACCGGCATGGAGTACCGATACATGCCACCCATTCGTCGTCTGATTGAGGAGTCGGACTCAAGGTGCCGCCGCCAGCAGTCTTTCTGTGCCGGTGGCAGTGCTGCAGCACGTCCTATGTTCTTGTGACAGGAAGCTGGGTGAGCCCAGGGTTCTATCAATTCGAGAGCATCGCTTTCCCTTTCTCGTCAAGGTGGATAACTGGAATCGAAGCTCGGCGAGGGAAGTTGTCCCTGCAGCGCAGAGTCGTAGCTATCTTGAGCTAGCTTGTCGCAGCTGTTGGACGGCCATGTAGCCGGACTCGCCAGATTCAGCAGGTTTCAACCGCAATACTGGTGGGACCCTGGTAGAAAAGGCAGGGCAAACACAGGGCAATCACGGGCATGCACACCGGCCTAGGGGCGCATCATGGCAAGGCCTGCCACTTTTTCGACCTCATGCGCCGCATTCTTCAAAGTACGGCTCTCATGGTGCTTCATGAGAAGAGATCACAACGGCGGAGAGATTTCCCCGTTCAGCTTCAGGCGAACCCGTCTCAGTGTATGCCTCCGGTGACCAAGCCATGAACCACAAGGACGAGGCACAGAACCTGCTGCAGACGGCGCAAGTGGTAATCCTACAAGCATGGTCGAGTGCAGGGTGCAGCAGGCACTTCAAAGTGGTAGTACTGTAGTTCCGGTTTTCGTTTTCTGGGGCGTGCAGGTCTACGACGGAGGAATCCCAGACATCATCGACCACGCCCTTGCAGCCAGGACCCTACACCTGTATGCGCGATCCGCAGGTTTGGGTGAACGAGAACTTCAGTAATCGATTACTGTCGATTACTGTCAAGGCAGGTCTTAAAGCTCGACAGCGAGAGCTTGCCATGTAGAGCTAAGCAGAGCCCTCCATACCTGGATGATCCTCGGAGCACTGGCACAAGTTCCAAGTTCACGCTTTAGTCTTCATTCGCCATGTCCCGGATCGCTTTGCTGGCAGCTCTGGCAGTTCTTGCAGGAGGCCAAGTTTTCGAGGCCGACGAAGCACTGCAGCTGCTTCAGATCTACGGCAACCAAACGGCGAGGTGCAGTCGATATCCGCATGGCCGGAACATGGACTGTGGTGATGGAGTAGCACTTTGTGGCGTCCTGGCACTGGAAATGGGAACTGGAGACGGAAACTACAAGCACCCGAGGGCTGCCGTGCATGGACTCTGGCCACAAGTGCCTCCTTACGGGACCTCGAAGTGCATGCGGCCCACAGTCAGTTCTGCGGACCCGAATGGCCTCGCGTCTTGCTACAAGCCACAGAGTGCATCTGAAAGTGCTCGACACCAGGCGGGACTCCTAAAGCCAACAGCGAAGCCGTCTTTACAACATATCAACATATGTCAACATCTCAAGATCATGTCTCAACAGCTTGTCTGGGGTGGCTGCGATCATGATCGGAGTATCATAGTCGAATGTCCAGGTGCAGTTTGAGGCGCACGAGTGGGAGAAGCATGGGACCTGCGCTGGTGCCCAGGATGCATCCCACTACTTCTCGCAGATATGCAAGCTCTCTGCCAGGCGACCTGATGCCATGTCATGCAGCTGTTTAGGCCGTTTAGGAGCAGAGTGCTACGCGTGCCGCAAGCCCTTCAGGCCACTGCAGATCATGGACGGTATCAGGGCAAGTGGAGGCACAGCTGTGGATGCAGCTGATCAGCTGCAGCGCCTTGGAGTTTGCGTTTGGTCAGTCGCCTCACATGACCAAGTCTACCTGTCAGCCTGTGCCGGCAGCGACGGTGCTTGGAAGCTCGCAGATGTGGACTCATTTGAGAAAGTCTGTGGCGCTGGCAGCGGAAGCAGCGGAAGTTCTAGCTCCTCAGGCTGGAGCCATGTCGCGCCAAGCCACAATGCCTGGGGCCACAGTCAGTCAGACCACAGCTCGTGGGGGCGCGGGCCTCCAAGCAGCCCATCCACGAGTGCAGACTGCAGTGCCAACAAGCGTGGTCCAGCTTGCAAGGGTGACATTGATTGCTGGAGCTACTCTGGATGCATGAAGTGCACCCACTCCGGATTTTGCACCCATGAGAAGACGGACGATACTCCCAAGCCGGCACAGCACAAGTCAGGAATGTGCGTTCCGGGCAAGCATGGGCCAAAGTGCAAGCACAATTCAGATTGTGATGGCGTTTCCGGATGTGTCAGATGCGCAAAATCCGGTTATTGCACATCGCACGTGTGAGTCTGAGTATATATGCGTGTCGGCGGCGGCGAGCTCGCGAATCAGCGTCGGAAGCCTTTGAACAGGACGCTGCATGTGAAATCCTCTTACACACCAGGTCGAAAACGGTACTATTGCCTGCCAGCCTGTGCTATGTGCTAGGGGGTGGTGCCTGATTGCAAGTCCTTGGGATAATGTGCACCTTGGCCTCAGACTTTTGCCAGCTGCAGGTTGTGGAGTTTGCGAATGGTGCGCGGGCTTCGCTGGACCTCTGCATGTTTGCCGAAGATGAGCAGACAGAGCAGGTGCTCAGAAAAGCTGGTAGGGTTTGGGGTCTGGGACTGAGGTACCGAAAACATGCATCCCGGAGCTCAACCTGCCGTCAGAACCAAATTTCTGTAACTCACCGATGCATGCCTGTATTTGATGTGCTGATCTTGGTATCGTCTCTGTTTTGGGAATAGAGTGGATCCTTGCTGGAGGCTCCTGAGAGCTGATATGAAGGGCTCTGTTCCGCCGTCCACCGGCAGTGCATGCAATGCTGCCAGGTGCGAGTGGTTTGCCAACAAGGCAGCGTAGAAGCGAAATGCCCGGAGTCCACAGTGCCTTCAATGCAGAATGATGGGTTCTTCAGACGCACGGGCTTTGTCGAGCCTGCATCCCCTTGCTTGCTTTCCGTCTTCTTCACAGCATTTCTGAGGTTCGCATCGTTCAGCGGCGAAAGGTGCGTGGGCTGGGACGCACCCCACCCGGAAAGGAGCCAGGATGTTTGTAGTCATGTGGTGGCTACATGCAATTCTTGCCATCTCATGCCGCAGGAGGAAAGGGCCGTGCCCGAAGTCATCCGAATTCCGATCTCGCGCGAGCTGGCAGCCGTGGCGAGACGGCAGGAGATGTTGTTTCGGCCCGTGCACGTCGCTCCCTTGGGAATTGTCACACTGCTTCATCCACTGCCAAGGCTGGTTACCACGAAGGCGCCACTTTTTTCGAGCTGGAGGCATTTGCAGAAGCAGTTCGAGGGAAGCGGGCAGTGCCAGTGACCCGTGGCATCAAATTCTGCGAGCAGAGCTGCGAAAAGAGGCTGGGATGACACCAAGACCGCTTGCAAACGCTCGCCCAAGGACTGCGCGAGACGGCAAGATGGCTGTGCTCATGGGTTTCTCTGCAGCACTGGTGCGGCAGTCTCCTCTTTTAAAAGCATCAAAGACTTTTGGTTTGTTCGCGTTGAGGTGTCGCTGCTCATCGTTCAATCGCCTTGGGCCGTCCCGTGCGCCTGTCTCCAGCAGGCCTGGTCTGCTCCACTCTCTTGCGTTTGTTGGGGTGTGTTCTCCCACACGTGCATAAGCTGCATAGGGCTACGGAGGCTATGGTGACACCCACGCCTTCTGTGCTATCTAGCAGGACAGATCATCGAGGAACCCTCTGCTGATCCTCCGCCGCCGTTGCTAAAACAGCAGGTCGGGAACTGAGGCGCTGTTGCAGCCAATCTGGGATACATGTAGCTGGTGCAGCAGCGGAAGCCATCAGTCTGCAACAACTGCAGTGGAAGATTGCAGTGCTCTAGGCCTTAAATGTTCAGCCAGCAGGAGAGTGAGCCAAAAAGTTTCTGACAAAGGTATGGTCTCGACTATGAGGACCCGTGTTGAGGCTTGCCACGGAGCTCTTTGACAGGAACCTGCGTGAAGCCTGCTACCGGTTTCCAGATTCCGTGTGAGAACGAACTCGTTTGCGTTATGCGTGCATTCAGGCGCGTCCATGCGACTGCTGGGTGACTGGAAATCGGAAAGCGATGTTTCCGATTCTTGTGAAGCCATGGCCCTTTTCCCAAGCCGACTTTAAAGGTGTTCGTGGGAGGGCTTCCATCACTTGCTGCCAGAGCCCATGCAAGTTCTCGTGATAACATGGGTTCTGGTCATCCGTTCGCGTACCAATGGTGAACTTGTCACCCAACGCAATCTGTCGCAATGTGTTAACGTGCATTTAATGCACGCTTGTGGAGAACACATCTTAGCCGTTCTTAGCATTTGGCATACGGGCTCTGGATTGACTTCTTCACTCCTCGTCCTTGTGGCTTCTCGTGAAAGCTCTGAGAAACTGCAGCCGGCTGTTGCCGGTCGTCGAGGAGAGGATGAAGCCGGACTTCTCAGTATCTCCCTGTCTGTCCAACTCTTTATGGTGTGACGGCGTGGTGTCTGTGAACCGTGGAACTCCAGGATTTGGGGGAGGGGCCTTTAAGGAGGGACAGACAGACAGGGTAGGAAGCTTCAGAATTCGTTTCTGTGCAAGAGCAATTCGCCACGCAAACCGGGTGGCCCGACGGTGCTGCAAGCTTAGGCGCGGTCTTCCCAGGCCCTATGCGCCCGCCGGTCTGATGGTTGCTGAGTAGGCCTTGTAGGCTTTTAGAGCATTCCTGGCCATGCAGAGCGGATCCAACGCGGCATTTGGTCCTTTTGCGAAATCAAGCTCTGCATGGCTGGCATGCGCATTTTCCACAGTGGAAAAATCTGACGCTTGACGTGCCATTGCGGGAGCATCTTCCGCTTGGAGGCTTCGCCGGCCAGGTAGAGCGAACTGCACTCAAGTCTGCACCACATGCAGGATCTCTGCAGTATTCAAAGGATTCAGGATGATGGCGCAAACGGAGAGTTACCAACCGTCCACGCAAAATGCGCCAAGCCGCATGCTTCTGCTGCTTACGAGCGCCGGATATACATTTCCATGCTCTGTGATGACAAAGCGCACCATCTCATCGCCGTTAATTTGCTGAGCAAGCAGTTGTAGCAAGGCTTTCCAGACAAAAGATGGAGCTTGTCAAGCATCATGGCAGCGATGCAGATGTTTTCGGGAAACGATTGGTGCCATTGTAGTTTCATGCCGCAAGACTAAGAGAAGCATTCGCAGACACTCCAAGCCATCCTTTGTCGAGACAACCATAGGCGCTTGGCCTATGGCGACATGCGATGGGGCAGATGTGCAGCAGGTGGTGTGTGTTAACATGTCGTAACTGAGACTAGCACCTGTCCTACGAGTGTTTTCGAGAACCTGGAGCTGTGTCACTACATTGTAAGTGGATTTTGGTTCTGAGAGGCAGAAGCTGCTGACGAGAGCGAGGAGGATGCAGAGGACGAGGACGAGGATGACGCCGAGGCAATCTCTGCATGCCCTTTCTTTCTGTCCACACGAAAGCATACCGTTTCCTCGCAGGAGTTGGTTGGATATCTCGAGGACGGGATATCACCGGTGCTGAGGTTGTAAGCCTCGCTGCTGTGAACGCGCGTGCAAGGCATTGCAAGGCATCATGCGCTACAGGGGTACTCACCAGCCAGTGCCAGCTTGATCATAGCTGCCAGAGCTGATGTCGCATGTCAGCTTGAACACGGAGCCGAAGAACATCTGCATTGCTCAAGCAAGTGCGGTGCATCGCTTTGCCGCAGCCGTGCGACCTTCATAGAGGCCTAAACTGCTCCGTCACGACCGCTCGTAATCCTTCAGACCGAGACGCTTGCATAGTAGCATCGTGGCCTCGCTGGCTTCAATCGCATGCTGCGGCCAGATGCTTGACCGGTGCCTGGCTTACCCAAGTGGCCATGCTAAAGCAGAGTCCCTGACGAGTCATTCGCATGGTTCCTTAAACAACCCCCGAATGAAAGTGACTGGGCAGTCAGTGTAGGCACACGGAGGCACAGATCGTACGTTGTTTGGACTCCATCTGCAGGCATTCAGTGGCTCCTGTTCCCCCAAAGGGGGCTATGCAGATCCGCTGCTGAGTTTAGATACCTCGAGTCACAAGGCCATGTGAAATGAGAGAGTTTAATTCCTTCTGCTAGCCTACTTCGAGCTACGAATCGCAAGCTGTGAAGACTGAGCGAGTAAGTCAAGCTTTTTCTACGCCTGCGGCCTTCGCACACAACGACATGGAGGCAAGTTCGGGGGTTCTCAGTTCTGCGAGCTCTTTGGAGTCGCCCCGGTGCTTCTTTCCAAGGGCATGGCTCGGACAATGTACCCGGGGGAGGTGAGCCCGGGAGGTCGATCCGGTACCTTGGCACGGAACGGAACTTCGAAGGGCTCAACGAGATCAGAATTTGATGTGAGGGTTTCGGAAAATATGGGATCCTAGTCCTAATATAGTACCCCAAACAATAGGCTCCTTATTATAAGGACGCTAAAATAAGGTACCCCAATTTCGGAAAATCCCATGTTAGCTTCGCGAGGTCGAAGCCACTTCAGCGATGCAGTGGCGCCCCAAGTGAAAGCAACACACTCCAGGCAGGCATGACATGTGGCAAATCTGCGTCTGAGGACATGTCTCCTGTTGGTCGTCGCGGAGCAGTTGTCTCAGCCCGACCCAGCCTGTCTGAGCCTGTCCAAGTCTGACCTTGAATGCAATCCTCGGGAACTGAGGAGAAGCTTCACACGCTTCGCTCCACTGGCGGCTTCTCGACGCGACCCATGAGCCGCGGGGCTCAGGGTGGACCCTTTGTGACAAAGGGGATCGGCTTGTAAAAATCGGCGAAGTCGACTGCCAGGTCGGATTCAGAGTGCGCCACTTCTACACGCGCAGCAGTCGCCCGCCGTGACCACGTGGTGCCCTGCACGCAGTTCATCATGCGGAAAAGCAAACTAAATCAGCAAAGTGCAAGGTATACGAATGCTTCACAGTCCACAGTTCTGACCTCAGTTGACTTGTGTTGCAGACAGGTCTCGTCCGTGCACCTGAAGTGGTGCGATTGCATGCTGCTACTTGTAGCAGCAGCACTAAATGGCAACACTCGCTTGCCACCGCACTTGCTAGCCATGCATGCTCGTGTGCCTTTGCCGAGTTCGGCAGCCCATCCAATCGACGCTCGTGGCAGCCATTGGCAACATCTTTTCGTGAGTGGGACGATGCTGGCCCGCATTCCTATGGAGCACACGGAAGCAAGCACAGGAAGTGGCACCGGGTTTCCTGCAAAGAGCCAGTGTATGGACTTTCGAATTCTGAACAAGGATATCCGAAACATGGGAGTTCGCGATCCCACTGACAAGCATCTTTGCAGCATTTGAGACTGCTTTGGTAGTGTTTTTGGCTATCCTCCGTCTCACTTCCACCAGTCTGAGCTGTTGGTAGCGCAGGCGAGACTTCGCCAATGGATTGGCTCCTGGCTTGGAATGTTTTTTCTTTATTGGGGGTACGTGCGCGGCCCGTGTGGCTCATGGCTAAGAAGCACTGGTACATCCTTGTGCTATCCTGTTGCTGCAGTGAAGATCCGCTGATGAATCTTGTTTCTTCGCCTGCTTGGCCCCTGAGGTGCCGAACTGGAGTAAGGATAACACCATGCGCATGCAGGGCATGTGGCAGCCTCAAGCGTGTGCAAATCTCACCAAGTTTTCTGCCGCCTGTGCACTGGGGAGCCAAGGCTGGAACATGTCTTGTCATGGACGTACTACCACATCCAGCGCGATGCAAGCTCCTCAGTGTGTCGCGGAAGCTCTGAATATACAAGGCCCGTTGAGCTCCATCACTGGTAACCGATCCGCCTGAGCAGGAGGAGCACCCCCAGCGCAAAGAGGCCGGACAAGTCTCCACCAGCCCAGCAACTTGGGCTGGGACTGTGAGTCCTTCCTTCCTCGAAGGGTAGGAATTTCAGCCTTTGGTCAAAGAGCGGTGGGAAGCATGCTCGACTGTAACCGGGAAGCCTAGTTTCTCTCGCGGGAAGAGGCGGCTATGCTTTGGCTTCTAACACTCTCTTTTCGGTTGCGTTGTGCAGGTCGGCGAGTATTTGGATCCGCAGGAAGGGAGCTCAGTCGGCAGTCTTCCCTGCAAACCTCCAACTCATCTCAAGCTACCCTGCACCCTAACCCTAAACCCCCTAAACCCTGGATGTATTTGGAGACTTGCTGAAAACCCCCTAAACCCTGGATGTATTTGGAGACTTGCTGAGAACGTGCCGGTGGCCCTCCGCTCTGGGCCCGGGCCCTACCCTTTCAGAAGGGCCTCCAACGGCCCGGAGACGAGTCAGGAGTTGTATCATATCATATCATATCATATCATATCATATCATATCATATCATATCACATCATATCGTATCGTATCGTATCATACCATATCATATCATATCATATCATATCGTACCGTATCGTATCGTATCATATCATATCATATCACATCATATCGTATCGTATCGTATCATACCATATCATATCATATCATATCATATCATATCATATCATATCGTATCGTATCGTATCATATCATATCATATCATATCATATCATATCATATCATATCATAACATATCATATCATATCATATCATATCATATCATATCATATCATATCATATCATATCATATCATATCATATCATATATATATATATATATCATATCATACCATATATATATATATACATAGTTATTAATTAATATGTGTATGAAATTACATTTTGTATATCTGTACGTGTGTAGACCCACACACACCTTGTAGGATGCAAAGAAATACTGCATGCATACATAGTAGATGTATGCATGTGTGCATGTGTGGATGTATGGATGTATGAATGTGTGTATGTATATGCTTGTATGTACGTACGTACGTACGTACGTACGTACGTACGTACGTACGTACGTGATGTGTACATATGAGCATATGAAGGTAGGCGTGTGCATGCATTTTGTCATGCATGTAGCATGCATGATTGCATGCATCCATGTTCGGTTATGCATGCGTAGGTCGACAGAGGACCACGGCATCCTTCGAACTTCTCCTCCTTGCCCGATCCCTGACTGGGTACCCAACATGCAGGGCCGCCCGCTTCAAGTTCTGGTGCGACCTGAAGCCGCCCTTTCAGGTAGTGCAGGCCGCGAGAAGCTAGCCTGCAGTTGGGGTTGACTGCAAAATCTGCTTGGCAGAACTGGCAGCTATGGTCCGGCAGGCTACTGCACTGCATAATCCACCATGAAGCCTTTGCAGGTCACACGAGCAGAGGAGGCTCTGGGCAAATGGCGCGAGGCGGTAGAGAGCGAAGGCACGGGACCGCCTTGCCGCGATCGCCGTCTCCCGGGATAGTTTCAATTCTACTGAAGCTGTGCAAAAGCTCTCTGTACGATCATGCATGCATCAGCATCATCAGCGGAGCCTCTGGAATCTGAACGAGGAGTAAAGCCACACCCCGATGGAGAGCTCTTCTATGTCTGCGACTGAACATCTCTTTGGTGCAGTCTCACAAATGCTCTTTGGCACCTTTCGTTTAGACGAACCCGCTGAGGTAACCTACGAGTGCCCGCTGGCTTACCATGTCGAGCGCGCCTGGGGTCTGAAGACGGCGGGCGACCCAACGATACTACATGCCGTTGTAATCTGTCACAGGGGATTCTGTCTGTAAGTCTGCCATGTCATACAGTCAAAGAGAGGATTCCTTGGCCAAAGCTGCAGCACATGGATAAGTCAAGTCACTTCAGTCACTACCATGCATCATCCTGTGACCCCAGATGGCCGGGACCTTCGACAACAAAGTGCACGGCGTTGCCAGCGTGACCCCGCTCCAGGTTTTTTTTTAAATTCTGTTCACGTGAAGCTGTTCGTGCTTTGCTTCGGTCCGAGACTGATGCATGGGAATCGCTGAACGAACTCCTTGAGGTCAGGGACGCGCGTTAGGCACAGTGTCACGTCATAGGTTATACTATTCAGTTGAGTGTCTGCAACGAGCTACCCTAACAGTCAGTCTGCACCGAGCAAGGACTAACAGAGTCAAACAGCCAAGCGTTGGAATCTAGGTGTTGTAGCTTACCTTGGCACCACACAAAAAGACTCGTCGACACCAGGCATTCACCTCAAAGCCCTTGTCCTTAGGATGCTGAAGCAGCTCAAGGTGCGAAGCAAGATGGAAGCTCCTAAGACCCCTGAGGCGCCCAAGGCCCTAAACCCAAGCCGATGAGTTTTTGGGCGCATGCCGGGTCTTCGCCTCGCAATGCGCCCAAAGACCTCCTTGGCCGGTGCGAGCCTGGCCTTCGTCGCGGCCTGGCAAAGTACTGCCGAGGTGACGGCGAAACGAGGGGGACAAGGGGAGTTACGAGTTAGAGAGAGCCCAGACTGTAACGACTGTAGGAGTAGGATTTTGTAGGACTTTGCCGCGAATCCCCACATGCAGTCAATTCAGGTGTTGAGCTGTTGAACTGAATTGAGGGCGAAGCGGAAGGAGACTTGTTGACATGGCTAGAATGGCGAGTAGAAGAAAACAGACAGTTACAATGATGCCAATGCCTGCAAGTCGTTTCTCACTGCAGCCGCAGTTGCAGCCGCATCGGCAGTGGCAGAAGTTGAAGCAGGAGTGTAGAACAGGAATACCATTCATGCTATCTTTTGAGTGATGTTCCAAAACTGTGCGCATGTCCCGAATTTTTCTGCAGCGTTTCGTCATGACCGGAATCGATGCCATCAGCCATTGGAAGGCGCTTCGCTCCTTTTCCACGTATGTCCTCAACAAGCCTCGCGGCATCGTCAGCCAGAGGAACGATGCATTGGGACGCGACAGTGTTGCATGCCCGCAATTGATTGGACGATTTCCGATCTGCTGCACCTGCTGTTGCAATTTGATCAATTTGTGCATGTTCAGCAAAGGTTTATGAGATATTTCACAAGCTGGCATGCGAAGGTGGCGCGGGCTCGCAGCCACAGGATGTCTTGACCAGCGGGTAGAAGAGGGCGCAGATGTTTTGGGCCGGTGTTTTGTGTCGTGTCTCGTGTTGAGGCCGCATTCCGGGGCCGCCACCGCCTCCTCGCGTCGGCGCTGCCGGGCGGCTGGCCACTTGCCTCGGAGAGGGAGACAAATTGGCTCAAGCCACTCCAAACAACATAGTAGTATAGTATAATATGACATAAATATCATGCAATATAATGTAATATAATATAATGTAATATAATGTAATATAATGTAATATAATGTAATATAAAGTAATATAATGTAATATAATGTAATATAATGTAATATAATGTAATGTAATGTAATATAATGTAATATAATGTAATATAATGTAATATAATGTAATGTAACAATGTAGTATCATGTAACATCATACAATATACTGTAATCTCAGATTATATAACCAAGGCCCGAGCCCCAGAAAGAAGAGGGCCTTCGGAGCGGAGGGAGAAGGGGCACCCCCTTAACGAGGCCGAGATAACGACGACTGCCGGGGGACACCCCGAGCACGGGGCAGAAGCCGCAAGAGCACGCCGAAAAAGCACAAAAGCAAGAGTTGCCGAAGCTGCACCGTGCAAAAGCCAAGTGACTGCTGCCACTTTTCCATTTGTACCTCGCACGTTAATTGGCTGTGGGCTGACCGAGATGCTTGCATGGGGGTATCTGCACTCTGCACTCTTGGTG
This sequence comes from Symbiodinium sp. CCMP2456, assembly GCA_905221635.1. NCBI lineage: Eukaryota > Dinophyceae > Suessiales > Symbiodiniaceae > Symbiodinium > Symbiodinium sp. CCMP2456. The sequence goes on from CAJNDV010010469.1 coordinate 59,034, forward strand.
TGCTGAAGAAGAATGAGTCTGAGACAGGGACAGTGCGAAGTTCGGTTTCAACACTGTTCAGTCATGCCAAATATGGTTCCCAAGGACAAAGACACGTCTGGTCTCATTGTTCGAGCCCCAGGAAAAATCAATGAATGGGGCTACGAGTTGCCAGAAGATCACCGCGCACAGTTCGCCTGGTGTTCGCGTGTGGGATGTGGCTCAGGTCCTCACAGACGATAGGACCAAGTCGAAGCAGATGGATGTTTGCAACCACGTGAATGCCGCTGCCACACAGTGTTCCCGTTCTGCTACGCCGCAGGAAGCTGAACGCTGCCCTCACTCAGAGTCGCACCTTCTCCAAGCGGTACGAGGTCACGGCCCGAGCCTTGGCGAATCAGCCTTGGTTTGTCCATGGGAGGGTGCCGGGACCCACGTGGTGTCAGGGCTCTGTATCTTGTCAGACTCCGAGGTGAAGGGCCGCTGGACTCCCGAGGATGACAAATTCCAGAAGCTGACGGAGCCGACGCTTGGAAGGGAGGAAAGGTTCACGCTTAAGTTTGGGTATTTCACACACAGTACAGAACAGGACAGGACACAGGACAGGACACAGGACAGGACACAGGACAGGACACAGGACAGGACACAGGACAGGACAGGACAGAACATAACATAAAATAACATAACATAGCAGACTATCAGTTCAATTCATGTCATAGGTCATATCGTGTGATATCATATCATACTGTACACTAGAACAGAATATAATGTAGTGTAAAATAACACAGGCTTTAGTGTAATATAAACATGATATATTTCACAACATGGTTTACTACATTACAGTACATTACATTACATTACATGACATTACATTACATTCCATTCCATTCCATTCCATTCCATTCCATTACATTACATTACATTACATTACATTACATTACATTACATTACATTACATTACATTACATTACATATTACATTACATATTGCATTACATATTACATTACATATTACATTACATGTTACATTACATATTACATTACATATTACATTACATATTACATTACATATTACATTACATATTACATTACATATTACATTGCATATTACATTACATGTTACATTACATATTACATTACATATTACATTACATATTACATTACATATTACATATTACATTACATATTACATTACATTACATTGCATTACATTACATTACATTACATTACATTACATTACATTCCGTTCCGTTCCGTTCCATTCCATTCCATTCCATTCCATTCCGTTGCATTCCGTTGCATTCCATTGCATTGCATTGCATTGCATTGCATTGCATTGCATTGCATTGCATTACATTACATTGCATTGTTCTACACTAAATTATGCTATAGTATAGCTTAATACAGCGTAGTATAACATAATGCAACATAACATGATACAAGGTTACATTATAGTATACTGTACTATATCATCATGTGCTACATCATGTTTATACTATATTTCACTATACTGTACTATATGATATGATATGATGTCATTTTTTGTTACTTTATAGTTCATTATATTATACGGTGTCATACGGCAGTTTATTGTATTGTATTAACTATGCTATGTTAAACCATGTTATACCATATTATCGTTCAATAAACGCTGTTATTACTACTGTTACATTGTATTATAGTATACTCTACTCTAAAATAGTACTATATTAAGTTGTGTTGCATCACATTATATTCTGTTATACTTCGTTATTTTGTATTATGCTTTATTATGTTGCATGATTTTGCCTTAGCTTATACCGTTGCAATTTTGCTATGATTGCTATTATTGTTATTATATCATGCTGTTGTATATTATATTATGCTATACTATACTGCACTATACTATATTATGCTATTTTATTTTATGTTTTACATTTTAGCATAGTACACCATATTCCATTCTATCCTCTTCTATTGCATATATTGTATCATATTCTACTACAACATATTGTCTTATGTTATACTGTAACATATTGTACTTTTATATTTGCATTCACACTATTGTGTCATATAAGTAGTATTATGCTATGGTATCTACTATTTCATATTATAGTATTTTTTATGTTTCATGATACTCTATATTACTGTACTACGTTATAGATTCTGTCATGTTCTACTCTGTTCTGTTCTATTCTAGTCTGTTCTATTCTCTTCTGTTGTTTTATGTTACAACTTATTGTTTTTTGTCATATATTATATGTATCATAACAACTTGTAAAATGTACGGTGACAGTATGCACCAAAATGCTAGCATAGCCGACAAATAACACAAGGTCGTTCATATGAAGATGCAATGATTTCCCATCGATTGTCATACGTACGGGTCGTACATACGATAAGCATAGTGGCAATATACTTGCATTGTGCCATGCACTGAAGTCACCAGTAACAACCGCTCTGCAAAATCACTGAACCCTTTCAGCATCTGCATGGCAGTGGAAATCTGGTCCTGCAAAACCTTTCGGACACATCAGCGGAACCTTTGCCGTTCGAGAATTCGACGGCCACAATGCCGATGTCAGAGTCTGTCGTAAGTCGCAAGCACCCTCGCTGGTGAGGCAGCCATTGCCATCAAGGGGGTCGGACGGTACAGACATACTACAAGGACCTAGGGGCTCGGCAACGCTGCACCATGTGTATATGTATATGTATAGTATATGTAAAATACGTACATATATATATATATATGCATATACATATACATATATTTATTTATACATATATTACACATGCGTACGCACACGCGCACACATCTCTACATACACATGGAGTCTGCCAAAGACTGTCAATGCCTAGAGCAGCAAACCTGCTGTTTTGATCGTCGTTTGATTGCCTTTCTGCCTCCTCTGTCTTCTAAGAGCTAGCCTGCAGCAATGAGCCCCTAAACCCTAGCCCTAGACCTTCCAAGATACCGCTACCACCGCATCCAGACCAACTCTGGGAATGAATATTGGACTATGCCGGCGAAGGTGCGCAACAGTTTCTGAGCCAGATGATCGCTATGCAGACCCGAACTTGTGTGGTCCTTGCGGCAAAATTCTCCGGTCACGACCCTTTACGTGGAAACCGGCATAAACTGATAGGAAAGAAAACACTTGGCAGACAGGAATGATGATCTCAAGCATGGAAGACTTGATCTCCAAACCACGAGAGTCGTATTCTCATCATCTTACCTTCCGACCGGGATAATGATTTATTCTTCATTGTTGCTGGCCTGCTGAAAGCAAGTGTTCTCCCAGAGAGTGCCCAATGCACAGGTCAGTCTTCTGCATCATTGGCGCGAGCCTGTCGAACCGCTTATTCCGCCAGAGCTTGGAGATCCTCGGCATCCAGCCTAGGTTCGGGGCTTTGGGGAGCTTTCTCTCAGGCTCTCTACGCGGTCTCAGAAGTTCAATCTGATCTTTCTGGTGTGTGTTGATATTCCCAAGGATCGGTCCAAGCTCGTTTTCGAGCTTTGGGAAGGAAGGCATGGTAGCGTCCTTGTGTGTGTATGTCCTTCGAATCCGAGCAGCCTGTGCGATGTCTCCGGAAGTTTAGGTTTGTTACAAGACTCAATGCACCTTGCTTTCAGATTTGGTTTGAACTCTGCTGACTTTGCCTCCAGCAGGCATCATCAAATCCGCCGGCTGATCAATCGATCAGGCTCACGTATTTCCAGATTCTGCCTTGCTCAAGCCGACATCCATGACGTCCATGCTCGAGACGGCTGCGAGCTGAATTTGCCCGACGATTTTGTTGCGAACAGCTGTTGCAGAGCAAGATGAACAGCAGATATCCAGCACCCTTTATCTGAACGAAGTTGGAGAGGTCTTGTCTGCAGCCCTCATCGCTCTGAGTTTTCTGTGGAAGTGAAGCTACTGCACATGAGGTCTTGCAGGAGGGCGTCCTTGTT
>CAJNDV010010469.1:63045-74296 GCA_905221635.1 Symbiodinium sp. CCMP2456
GACAGGTGCAAGCCGTTTCGGATTCTCGGATGTATCTGAAGCTTGGACCATATGTCTGGCACAGGCTTTCGTTCCCATCCGCAGACTGATGAGGGTGTTACGGGGCTCTTGTGCCTACTGTGAGCAGCCGCCCACTTGTGGGCTGACCTTGCCGCCAGACACCACCCGAACAGAAAACGACCTGGGGCGCACATGTTGCGGCAGTGATGTGGATGTCTCTGGGACTCACCCATATTGTCGTGGTGCAAGTCTGCCGTTCCCATCCACAGAGGAATCCATGAGGCGAGGGAACCAAGGAAGGTCCCCAAGCACCAGCTTCTTCATGGCCGGTGTTGGTGCTCACAGATTGTCTCTCACAGGATAGCAGCCTTGGCTTGAATTCGCTCAGTTCACGGAAGCATTCCCACGGGTTGCATGCGTGGGCACGTCCAGCTCAGTACTGGCACCAGACCGGTGCTATTCTACTAATCACAAGCCATCACATCGAATCTGCATGCTGAGGCTGTCATTGTGCGTTCCTTCAGTTTCTGCGGCTCACTAAGGGCCCGATATACAGTCGCGTGACGGGCAAGGCGCCAGGCTCCAGCAGGAAGATTGGTCGATGCCCCAGTAGAGCCAGCTACGCTGCAAAGCACAAAAGCCGGCTTCGTCAGGCCTTGTCGATGACGAGGACGACGGAGACGTTTCGGAAGATGAGGAGGAAGATGAGTGAAATCGGTGGGGTGTGCGCGTTGGAACCCGCTCTAGACTCTAGAATCTTGTGCAGTACTTAGCTTTGGACAAGCGCTTGTTCTAGGAGCAGATAGCCAGGCCAGCCATGTGCATCGACCTACTCTGTCTAGCCGTCTAGCATGTCAGGCTCGGCCAAAGGCAATGGGCAAGACATGCAGCAGCACTAGATTCAGCAGATTCGCCTGCGAAGTTGGAATTTAAGTAGTGGCTTTGAGTGTTCTCTGATTCCACATCGCCTTCAAGCAGCGTTTTTGGTAGAGAGAGCAACAGGCTAGTACCTTGCACGTGAATGAACGGAGGGCAGAACAAAGCCGAACTGGAGCGAAATGCGGTAGGCATGTGCTCACTGGACCTGCCGCGAGCAGGTCCGCGGTTTCACAAAAAGCAACATGCTGCAACACGTGCAGCACGTCTGCCCCGCTCCAGGCTGGAAAAGCGAAATGCAATGAAATGCCCTGCGTTCCTGAAGTTGGCATTCGCTTTGATGGCAGCAAAAGATGCTAGACATGCTCTTGCGTGGCAAGGTGCTGATCCCAGTCACTATGGAGCCCCAAGAGCATGCGTCCGGTGCGGAAGAAGAAGAGCCGTTTCCTGCACAAGCTCTGTGGAATGACTAGTTTAATGTGCTGCTCCGAGTGTTGAAGACGAGGGTATGGCCGTAGAATCAATGCCGCGGTCTTGTTGCCAGACGGCAGTTCACGGCAACCTTCCGAACGAGCGAAGCTTCGGCAAACAATCATGCAGGACCCGCCCAGTGAAGTGGAGAAACGCCTTCTTCGAAGGCCAAGAGAAATTCTCAAGACCTGGTGTAGATTTTCCGTGCATGCAGCGCAGCTTAAAGAGCCTTGTTGCGAGGCAGTTCTTTCCTTCCAAAGTGGGTGGGCGGCCGGCCTGGTCGGGAACATATCATTGCCGGGAGTGTCTAATCAGCTCCCGTCGGACTAGGGAGTCTTGAACTATGGCTCCACATGGGAGTTTCAGAAAATTAGGGTACCTTATTTGGGGGTCCTTATAATAGGGATCCTATTATTTAGGGTGCTATATTAGGGTCCCCTATTTTCGGAAACCCCCACATCCTCCACGCCCCATTTGAGGTTGATCCCAGCGAACCTGCCCGGAGAAGAGGAGCTTGCCTGCCTCAGGCGCGGTGCTACTGGTACTCGTAGCGATGGCGGCACAGCTGACCAAAGTCCATGGACGTGAACATCAGCAGAGAGAGTAGCATCCGTTTCAGCTGCCATGTTGCCGTCATCCACAAGTCCCCATGCGAGCCTCAAGCGCCAACTGCTAACAGGCCCAAACAGCCTATCTGAGCACGAAAGCCTTGCCCTGCCTCCAGCGAATTGTGTTCACAGGTGTAGCTCGCGAATGCGATTCCTGATGCAGGCCGCGGTCGTGAGGTTGCAGGGTGAGAGGAAACAGACTGAGGTCAAGTCAAAGGGGTCAAAAGGGTCTTGTTCGAGACTCCACGCAAGCAGACTCGGAAACAAATGCATGGAGTGACCGTAGCCAAAGAAGCAGCCAAGCCGCCTATGGTCTTGCCAGATCTACGCGTCCCAGGGTACGCGGAAGGCATGGAGCCCCCAGAGTTGTGCCTCTTGTGCTGCATTCTCGCACTGGCGTAGACTGGCTAGGGATGAGCAAAGAGACGTCCATGGTTGACGTGTCGTACCCGCAGGAGTCTTGCTTTCATCGCACCCTTCACATCTTCGTCTGCACGAATTGCCAGCCGAACGAGGTGCCTTCCGGATCCTGAGACCGAAACCATTTCGAGACCGGCGACCCTAAACTTGTTGGGATCTTGACATCCGAGTAGGGTTTGGAACTGCAGATCCTGGAGCAAAAACTTTGGGAGAGTAGCGCTTCCGCTTGTGGCAGATCCCCGTGTTTCGTCTTATTTCGCATCTACAGCTATCATTCGTGTGCAAAGCTGCGGTCCTTCGTTTTGCGGGAGTGTCGGCTTGTCATGTTGACGTAAATTCAGGTGAGAGTTTTTCGGGCTCAACTGCCCCGAGACTGCTGGTCACTCAGTGAACTGGCTCCGTGGACTTCGAGTGTTGTTCTTGTCTTCCAAGACTCCGTGCGAGGCCCATACTACAGCTACGACGAGCCAGACAGGGAAGCTCGCAGCCCAAAATACAAGAGTCGTACATGATCTCTTCAGGTTCGACGTAGACATCACGAAGAGCAACAGCCAAGTATGGTGGAATTATGCCACAGCTGCCCAGACGAAGGCATCAACCAGCTGCCTTGAAGTAGCCTTATAGCGGTGTAGCAATATACTTTTTTTGTACATCTGAACCAAAGCGTGCCGGGAAGGGTGTTTGAGTCGACGCCGTTCCAGTCAACTTTGTGATCGCGGCGTTTTTGAGCTGTTCAGATATGGACCGAGGCCGCCATTCACAGCGAGCCTTTGCCGGATGCCGAACTGGAGGTCTCAGCCGTCCGAGAGTCATGCACGAAAGAAGAAAATTTTAAAGGGGGACAGACAGAAGCAAGAATCGGTTGAACTTCGTGATCGCCATGTCGCAGATAGCCTGAGGTTCGTAGACCCAAGTGACATGGGAATACACACTGGCTGTTCACATGTCGCATTGCCGATTGTAAACAGGTGCTTGGGTTGTGTACTGCCTGCTCTTCGCCAAATCTCGTCTTGCTTGTTTGTAGGCCCTGTGCTGCCCTCATTGTGGCCTCGCTTCTGGCCAGGCACTCAGGACAGGACCTGCAGACCGGCCCATGTCATGGGTTTTTCGACTCGAAGCTGTCGAAAAGATCTGATGACTTCAAGGTTCGGGAGTCCTGGTTTGCAGCTTGAGGATCGTGTGCGCAAGGTCTCCGACCGCAGAGTTTGGCTCAGCCGTTGGTTCGGCGAGTGTAGTGTGCAGACCGGCAAGGAAGCACATGACCAGGCATTGCAGAAACATGTGAAAGCATATTTGTACACTAACCTTGAGGTGCATACTACCGCCTCTCTTTGAAGCTCGCTAGGAACACTCTTAGCACGGGTTTCAGTTGTTGCTGTGATTTTCCACGCAGTGAACCATGCCTGTTCCTGCGAAATGCCGGGAATATGAGCAGTAGATAAGCGGTGGAGGCGGTGCTGACATGCAACCTCCTACTGGGGCCGCCGCACCAGCAATGGAGATGCCAGCAGATTCCGACACGCTGGTAGATGTTCTGAACAAGGGGCTTGTGAGGTACTACATGCTTGATTGTGCAGGCAAGTCGCAAGATATGTGCATTCTGCGGCATCCTAACGGTTTGCTTGTGTTGAGCCTGGCTCCATCTCACAGCTTGCTTAAGCCGTCAGCACCTCGGGTGCTCGAGGTCCAGTTTCCTGACAGCATGAGCGAACACGAGGCCTTTGGCAAACGCGGAAGGGGTGGGGCGAATTTACTTCCGAAGACCGTCCTTGCTGACATCTCCTTGTCGGACGGTTCACGGATGCAGGTCCAAGCCGGTATTGAAGGCCGGTTGATTGAGCTGAACAGTGCTCTAAGGGAGCAGCCTCAGCTCCTCCAGTCGTGCCCAGAGGATGAGGGTTTCGTGGCCATTCTGCAGCCAAAACGGCCACAGGACGTTCCACGCATCTTGGCAAAGCTGCTTGACGCCTCAAACTACGCTCGGATGCGTCCAGGGCACTCAGAGGCTTGCCGTCATCATGTCTGCGGATCTTCCGGTCCTGCTTGGGCGGGTGATACGAAAGCTTCCGTGACGTCGCCGACCGCATCGTTCGGTGCATCCTGATGCCGCAAAGAACACGGTGCAGACTTGCCTCTAGGGCGGTAGTGTGGTAATGAGCACTTTGGAATGCAGTGGAAAGCTGATAGCTGCCACAGTCGCGCTTGGACCTTTGAGGCAAGGCACCGGAGCTGTGCAGCGACTGCGATAGGCGGGCGAGGCTCTCGAGCACATGGCTCCTCATCTTGCATCGGTTCCGTTTAGCAGTGCAGCTCGTGATGGTTTGAAGCCCTGCCGAGACTTTATGGTGCGCTCCATGTGTGTCGATTCATACTGGTACCTCTGGCCGCCAGAAACGGAGATCCACCGGTGCCCTTTGCCGAGTTCGAGGTACCGTCTGCATTGTCTCATGTCACCATCTGCCAGGCCTTAGAAACGAACTGACAGAAAGCTTCTTGAACAACAGGACTGCCCTGGCTTGCATCACTAGAGCATTTCCCGGCCCCCGGCTCCTCCATGGTCTTTGCAGAAGTGCGTAAAGCTTCAAGTAGTCCAGTCCAGTTCCAAGATCTGTCGCCGGCCGCCACGATTTCTGCTGGCATCCAGGGGGTTGTGCTTGGAAACAGCAGATGCCACGGGCCAGACCATGTTTCATCCGTGCCAGCTCGTCTTTGGTCATAGAACCCCAAGCCGGACAGCTACACTGACCAAAGGTGTGTATTTACTCGTAGCTGTAGCTCCTTGAGGGGCATCCAGCAGTGCACACTGCACGACTTGGAATGGTTCAAGCCGCCTGGCTTCTCCACAGCACATGGCGGCCCTCGCCCAAGACAAGCCTGTCTTTGGGGGCCGTAGTTTATCTGCGGGTGATCCGTACCGCCAAGGCTTCGGAGGAAGTGTGGCGGGAGGCAAGATTAGTCGAGAGTGAGAAGAGTGATGACGACAGCACATGTTCTGACCTTTGTCAGGCCTGGGTCGGCTCGCCCTTCACCGGCAAAGTTGCGGACAGCTCAGTGGAACCGCAGGAGTGGGTGGTCCGGTGGCGGCTGAAATAGCTGAAAACGTCCAAAGCTGGTGCGTTTTCCCTCCATAGGTGATCCGTCGGGACATCAATCGCGTTGAGCACTTGGCCGTGCTCTGCGAGGCTGTCACAACCAGGCCACGTTCCGCACTATCTATTTTAGTACTCGTACCAAGAATCGAGTTCCATGCCGGCCGCTAGAGTGACTAGGGACGGTTTAGCGTGGCCAGGTATGGACAGGAGGCCGAAATCCTAGATGATGGGCGCACCATCTTCGTTTCCTTGGATGACGAGATTGCGCTGAGCCCTCGGAGTAGTCATGATTTCTATAAGGCTTTGGATCTTTCTCTCAGCTAGTTCCGGAAGTGTTTCCGGTCGCGATGCCTCGTGCGGTATGTGGCAGTTGACTTGAAATTTTGCTGCCCTGGCACGATCGTCGGGTGACCTCAGAAGTCGGATCACACCATACCTGAAGCACTGGTTTCTGAATGATGGTATAGCATATTTCTACATTCTACAGGTCACCTCATAGCATATCAGGTGTCAGCGTGTGGTGTCATCGATTGCACGGTATTCTACAGTGTGGTTTGGTACGGTTGTGCTTCTGGCTCCCCAGGTTTGGAGTTGTCCCGCGGCCCAACATGGCGCCGCTGGCAGTAAATGCCGCTAACTTAGCGTTGCAGCACCTGACATCACGACATGCATCATCCATGCATGCGTGCCTGCGGACACCTACTTAGAGCATTTCAGCTTACACGTGGCTGAGGTTTGGCGGCTTGCGAGCAAGAGGCCCTGGGTGCCACATGTTTCGTTGGGCGGCAGGGCTGTGTTGCGTGGGATAGGATGACATCTCCGACCGAACGCAATTCAGCCTTAGTGACTTCGTGCATAGTTGGGCCCTTGCAGTGCAACAGCGATAAGTGCACTGATCAGCCTGCAAAACTGTCTCAGACTGCTAGTGATGGATCCACAAGGCATGTATAGCGCAGAACACTGTGCTCAGAAACGGCCAGTCAGAGCTTTTTCAGCTCAGTCTTTGCCGTGTGAGCATTTCGCCTCCCACATGTGTATAGCGCCCAGCATCCTCTGGGCACAAGATGTGCAGGAAAGCCGCATCCCAGTCCTTGCGCAAGCCGAAGGCCGACTTGGTCGCCAGCATAGCTACGCAGTTTTGCTTGCGGGTTCTGGCTTCCAGAGGAGACAAAAGCCAAAGCCACGGAAAAGCCGAGCAAGCAGCGCGTGGCTGCCGGCGAGGCAGATGGGGATTGTCGGCTCCTGCCCTGATCTTCGACATGCAAGGTGGCGCCTCAAAAGGGGGCGAAGTGGCAGGCGGTCCATCCAGCTGTTTTGCATGTTGGACATGGTGCTGTTTGCTTGCAGAGGCAAAGAACAAGGCCGAAGCTCCTGCACCTGCGCCGGTGAGCAGCGGCAAGGCCGCGGAATCTCTGGCGCTGACAAGTCTCTGCTATCCTCAGCCCTAGCATTCAGGCACCTTTGCGGATGCTCGGCCTTGTCCAGCACAGCCCTTAAATCCAGCTGAGCTCTGCGAGGGGCTGTGGAAGCCCTTTTGAAGAATGGCACTGTGCTGGCTCATCACATCCAATGCAGCCCATGAAAAGGGTTTCCTGCCAAGTGCACCAGGCAAAACTTCGAATCCCCGGAAAGACTTGCGGGCCTCTTCGTCTCTAGTTTTGTTTGACCAATTTCCTGATCAAGCGTCGCGCGTTCATCCCATTAGCGGGCACCACGCCTCCCGTGCTGAGGAGGCCGAACAAGAAGACGGGTCGCTATCAAGTGATCTGCCAGGCTGGGCAAGGATAGAAAGCGGTACAGATTTTCGATGTGCCGACCTCAACTTGGCCAATGGGGGGGGGTGCAGATGTGCTGTTGGCAGGACATCTCGGATGTCTACGGACAGGATGCTGAAATAGCAGCAGACGAGGCGTCGTTTCTGCAACTCGTAAAAAATCCTCAAGAGATTCAAGAGATCACCACTAGCTAACTCTCATGAGAAACACTGCGAGGTGCCGGATGACCTGAAGCCGGGAGATCGAGTGTCCTTCACAGTCGAAGCGCTGCTCCCAGCATAGCTACTTGTAGGGTTCTTCACAGCCAAGCAATGATGCAACGGACATTCCACAGGGCAGCATTGTATCATATGAACGTACACTTCCGGATGTACTCGCCCAAGGAGCCCAAGCACAATGCTGCCACGATATGGGCGCGGAATGTGAAGGTCGGGAGCTTATGAGAGTCCAAATGCTGGGGCCGCTGCTCCTTCCCGTCAGGTCCTGGCAGCTCGAGGCGTGAAGCGGCACAGGCCGGTCACTGCTGGAGATGGCGAGGCCCTGGCATCAAGAGACACAAAAACATCACCAAAAAGGAGAAAGCCGCAAAGTGATTTGAGCAGAGGAGTTGGATGGCATGGAGGAGCTGGAGGTGCAGGCATCGGGACCATGACAGAACCGATCGAACGTGCAAAAATCACTGCTGCCATGGCTTCTGAATAGGTTTTTAAACTCCCGTTAAACCGGACTGATGAGATTTGGAGGAGTGCGACGGCCCAAGCTTGTTCATGGCAGAGGACGGCCACGGTCGAACGTGCTAAAGTGAGCAGATGAATGGAGTGCAGTGTGATTTCACGTAGAGACTGTCTCGAGCCTAGTATCTCCGCGGGATGGCCACAGTCGTCAGGAGCCAGCTCCACCGGCGGAAGAGGAAGCACTCCTGGACTTCCAGGATTTTCTGCGAAAGCATGACCGTATATGTAGTATGATGCGAAAGCTGTGTTCTTCGACGCGTTCTACGAGCATGTCGTGCGAGCAAAGTGCTTGTCTTCGGTCCGGTTCTTCTGAACTCGCTGTGCAGATAGTCACCTCGACCTCGCCCGGCAACAGCACAAGTCACATTAGCAGGGGGGCCTCTACGACGACGACCCGATTGCGGACTCGATTGAGTTTCTGCAGGCAGGGGCTGCCCAGGTGTGCTTGGTGGAGGGTCATGGAGTTAAGGGAGCCTTCCTTCCTCGAAGATTTGATAGAACGACCAATGCCGATCGTACGTCTCTGCAATGAGTTGTCGGGCTCCCGCTGCATGTGCAAGGCCGAGCAGTGTCCCGAGGCACGGCAAAGAGACAGAGACACCGAATGAATGAGACTTGCAGAGGCAGTGTGGTGTTTTGACCTGTTGGGCGTGTAACATGTGCGAAGTGAGTGCTTTCTGAGTGCTTCTGTAAGCCCGGGGGGCAGTGCATCCATAAGATGTGACCGTACAGATAATCTCCTGTGCATGTCCTGTGATGAGCTCGATAGGGGATGCACTGACTCCAAAGCAGGGAGCGCAGTCGTCTAGCCGAGCTCCCGGAAAGTCTACCCAGAGGGGTCCGAAGATGCCGGGACTGGCAGGTGTGCGCGCAGACATAAAGGGGGTGGGTGGGTGGGTGGGTGGGTGGCGGAGGTTCCAGAGCTGCCCCCTCCTCCAAGCTTGGCAAAGAGAGCGAGAGAGAGCAAATGAATGAGAATGAGAGAGCAACGGAGAGTCTCAAAAGTCCTGTCAGCGCACTGCAGACACCCACACCGAAGCCACCTTCCACACCAGAGGAGCAGGGCACTCAGCTTGGAGTATGGCCTCGAAGCCCGAATCAGAGCCTCGGGGCCTACAGGCTGTACAAGTCAGAAGACAGGCACGAAGTGACATGGATGCAAGCCGATGGAAATGTTGGCTGTTGCGTGGCAACATGCGTGAATGCGCATTTTCTGGGTCACACGCATCGTCTGTGGTGCAGAGCCCAGGCCCTAGACCCTAAATCCTAAGCCCTAAACCCCTAAACCCTAAACCCAGGTGGCAGCTTGCTCAGGCCCGACTTTTCGGCTCGTTGCTCGGGCCCCGGTGCTGACAGCGACAGCGAGGAGTCCGAGTTCGAGCCTGACAGTAAGATCTCATCTTGGCCTGCGGAAGCCTGGGCAAGCCGGCATGCCTGCAAGTGCTGCGACGACAGTGTCTCTTCTGACACATTTTCCAGGGTTGTGCTCGCATGCTCAGATATCTCCTCAGCAAATAATAAGCAGCATGCCTCATTGCCTTCACACACACCGTGCCAAGCAAGGCCCCCGCTCAAACCGAACTGGATTCGAATCCGAGCCAAGTCGACGGGCAAGGCAGGTGATATCTAGCCGATGTAAACGATGGCAGAGTTACAAGAACATGGTTCGACCTGACGAAATCCTACGAGCACGAAACTCTTTGCAGGTTTACTACTACAACATGGTCTCGGGCCATTCGACGGGTGATGAGCCACGACTCTGAAACTGCCGGAGATCGTTGAGCCGGGAGGGGGCTCGCCTCAGCGACAAAAGAGCTACAGTAATGGCTGACTCTGCGCTTTCCTGCGGGTTGTCAGATGCTCTGAGAGACCGATTGGTGTTTGGAGATGTTGTGTGGCCACTTGGCCAGATATCCGTCTCGGCAGCGAATGTTTCGGACGACGAGGAGGAGGCATGCCGAATGATGCACTGATTCAGACCGAAGATAGACCTTGACTGAGATGTTGAGACAGGCTAGTCGAGGAAGGAGTGTTGTTGGCAGCCACGTTCTGCTATGTGCTTTCATTTTCTTTCTTGCTTGATAAGGTTCCTTGGCATTCACCTGCCTCAATTAGGGTTCTGTCGCCTCAGCTTGCGGAGTGCGGTGTTTGAGCGCTGCTGTCCCAACTTGCAATACAACTTCGAGCGAAAACCTTGTGGTGCAATGTCCAGTAGCCGACACAGAGCTCTGCGCAAGGAGGGTGGAAGGTTAGAGTTCAGCTTCAATTAACGTTCCTTTGGAGTGGCATTCTGCTGTGCGGGTCCATTGAGCAGATGCCTATGTTCAACCCATGTGTGCCCGTGTATTGAACACTCGGCCCCTCTAATTCTGGTCAGCTTCCATGCGACGGATCCAGGAGCCGGCAACTATCGAGACTAGCGCCGCAGAACGGCGAGCCGAGGAGGATGGGGATGAGCAATGATTTGAGGGCATCGTGCTTCTGTGTATTAACGCTGCTGTCTATTGGGCTTTCGGGTAGCATTAACATGTTCCAAGCATACAAGCTTGAAGGGCGAGAGGTCAGACGCTTTGCTCAAACAGGCTGGGCCCAAGTGCATGTGCCGCACATCTTGAACGAATCTAACGTCGTGACATAGTGACATAGTGTGACAATGTATGATATGCGTGCGAAATGAGATAGTGCAACATATTAATATAATATGATGTACAGTAGTATACTGCGTTATACTGTACTGACACAGCATCTGATTCCGTGTCCCCACTACCAGCCCCCTCAAAAGGGCTGAGTTCAACACATGCAGCAGTGTCCTCGTGATAGTCATCGTCGTTTGGGCAGGCGGTCGCCGCGATGTAAAAGGTCCAGTAGTCACAGGGACCGGACCTGTTGGTGTTTCTTACACAGGCTGTTGCGAAGTCGTGATCTGCATGGGAGGTTGCAGGGTTACGGTGAAAACCACCCTTCCAGGAAAACAGTGCCAAGCCAATTCGAGACATTCGAGACGAAGCGACGGACGTCGATGTCATGACAACCAGTGTTTCCACACAGAAGAGGGGAAACACCACACCCGAGACAGGAACCACGCCACAGGCACGGGGGGGCTTCTACCATGGGGTACGGATGAGTGGCGGGGGGAGCGGGTGGAAGGTGTGCGTGCTCTCCTTCTCTCTCTCCCTCTATCCGTCTCTCTCTCTCTCTCTTTCTCTCTTTCTCTCTCTCACTCTCTTTTTTTTTCTCTCTCTCTCTCTCCATCTCTCTCTCTCTCTCTACCTACC
>CAJNDV010010480.1:19129-47179 GCA_905221635.1 Symbiodinium sp. CCMP2456
GTGCCTGCGTGCCTGTGTGCCTGCGTGCGTGCATGCGTGCATGCGTGCATACATACATACATACATACATACATACATTCATACATTCATTCATTCATACATACATTCATTCATACATACATACATACATACATACATACATATTCATACATACCTATGCATACATACATATGCATACATACATATGCATACATACACATGCATACATGCATATGCATACATACATATGCATACATACATATATATATATATATTTATTTATTTATACATATATATATATATACATACATGCATAGTTTCATATATACATAGACATACGTGTGTGTGTGTGTGTGCACGCTTAATGGCCTTTGCATATACATAGGTTGCAAGGTTTAGCGGTGACACTCTTCGTTTGTAGACTTGTTTCTGGACCCATTTGAGTGTTCGAGCGTCGTTGTTCTACACATGTTTGTTGGATTGCATGCGCGGTGGAGTACGGTGTCCTCGCCCCTGGGAGATCTGGGAACTTGCTGGGGGTTTCTACAGCCAGAAGCCCGAGCTTTGAGCCTACACTGCAAGCCTTGAACCGAGAGCCCTTTCCCTTGTGACCCTTTTTTGTTCCCCACGCCGCTTCACTCCGAAAGTGTCCCAAATCATTCGAGTGATAAACCAAACATCGTCCAAAATCCGGCAATATCGCGGCTTTGGCTTTTCTCCGGCTTCAAGCTCAGATCCAAAAGGACATGTGAAGAGCGGGGACTTGGTGTGCAATGCCGGGTGCCCAGCACTGACCGGTCCTTTGGCGGTTTATGGTTCAGTTAGGGAAGCTTAGACCGAAACGAGGTTGTTTTGGGACATGTGTATTATAGGTGTGTGTGTGTGTGTCTGTGTCTGTGTGTGTGTGTGTGTGTGTATGTGTATTCGAGTTTAACCAGCAACTTCAACCGGGGATCAACATCCGGACACTTGCAGCTCCTATTTGGTTGGGCTGCTTTGTCTTTTCCCAGCTTAGATCTCTTCCTTTGTTGCTTACAGTATGAGACCGAATCCGGACTTGCTGAATGCCGCCGTCCTTAACTCCCAGTAGAGCTTTGTGGGCCTGCTTTACTTGGGGGTTTCCGAACATAAGAGACCCTATGCAACATAGTACCCTAAATAGTAAGATCCTTATCATAGGGACCCCCCAAAAGGGTACCCCTAATGTTCGGAACTCCCTCATGTCTTTCCCTCTCAAGCTAAAAGGTTATGGGCCTACGCCCAAACCGCCAACCCAAATCGCGAACCCCGGGCCGATGAGGTATGAGATCCCTACATGCTTGCCGCCCTCCCTAAATCCCCGAAAATGTTTAAAAAGCAAGCACGGACATTGCTACCATCCTTGCTCTTGCTGTTCGTTTCAATATCTTCGGTCCTTGGACTTATAGAAATATTCCGCCTATTTTTGCTTCTTGCACTTCTCACCCCTTCCGCAGCTCTGAAACCCACAGCGAAATAGGGGAGCCTAATATAGCACCCTAAATAGTAGGGATCCCTATTATAAGGACCCCAAAAATAAGGCACCCTTGTTTTCGGAAACTCCCGCAAGGACGGAGTCTTCAGCAATGCATCCTGCATCAAGCTTTGCTATGAGCCGCCCTTCGTTGCCAATGCTCTGCCGGCCCATACCTCGGTCGCGTGCAGCCACGCGTGGCAGGGTTGAGGGTCTCAAGAGATGGGTCACTCAAACATTGCGACTTGAAGGTTTGAGGGTTCAGGCTTTGGTTTTGTTGGGGCCTCTTGTGTTTCTGCCCTGGTGGAAGTAAACCCCACCAAGAGCACGATCAACACCCGGAATCCCCCCCTGATTCTTCAGGGCATTTAGTTCTGCGAAGCCCTAAACCCGAAACCCTAAACCCTAAACCCTAAACCCTAAAACCCTAAAACCCTAAACCCTAAACCCTCTCTTTCCCTAAACCCTAAACCGCTAAGATCCTGGGCTGTAGCGGCCGTCCCTCGGGAGCCATCTGCGAGATCCAATGTCCGATCCTCAGGGTTCGGGTGTGTTTTGGCTTTGTGTCGAGGTCGTATTCATATTGGGCATCCAATCCCTAAGCCCTAAACCCCTAAACCCTAAACCCATAAACTCCTAAACCCTAAACCCCTGAACCCCTAAACCCTAAACCCCTAAACCCTAAACCCTAAACCCAATCCAAAAGTTACCATTCCGTTGAGGTCTCAGATCCTCGCGGTTTATGCTCATGGGGCTCCGGGCTTGAAAGGGCTCTTCCCATAGGCCCTAAAGTAGTTCCGTTTTGGGGTTCATATATGGGTGGTTGTCAAAATTATGGTCCCCTTTTGGGTCCTTATTTTGATACGGCACCTATTATTTAGGGTACCCCAAAAGGGACCCTAATTTTGACAACCACCTATATAGAATCCTATAAGGTAACCCCAAAAAGGAACTACGATGCGGCCCATGGGTAGCTCCTATTGAGATTCTCTGCCTGGCATTGCGGAAGCAAGGGGCATGAAGCTTCAGAGCCGGCGATAGAGAAGAGGCCCTACTAAGGATCAAGGTTTTATGATAGTGGCTCCGAAGCTCCCGTTTCGGCAGCTGCAACAAGATCTAGGGGTTTGAGAGATTCGGGGTTTCGGTTTGAGGCTTGAGCCTCCAAGCCCGCAGCCCTTGTCTCCACATCCAAAAGGTTTAGGATGTAGTGTTTCTGTGTTAGGATCGCTTGGGGTCAAGCGTTCGCGTGTTGAAGGTGGTTTTTGGGCATTTAGGGGTCCAGTCCAGTCAGCGTGCTTGGATTCAGGGGCTGGTTACGGGTTAGCATACCAGGTGCTGATGGCTTCTCCCCTCCACCAGGACAGTCAATAGCCTCGCTGGCATGCATTCAAGCTGTGCAGAGCATGCAGGGTTGCTTCTATTCTGGGGGCCTGAATGTGCGACGGGGTCTCGGTGCATATGAACGCAAGTGGACATCATTGCTACTTATTCCGACCTCCCGACTCTGTACTATGCGTGCAGGGCCAGATAAACACACCTGCCGTCCCCACCACAACGGGGCTACGTTGCCACCCTGATTAGCCACTTTTCTTTGTCTTTGAGGTGTGTGCTTGCGACGGGGCCTGAGTGGGATCCTAGCATTTGCTTTTTTTTTCCGATCATTGAGTGTCTCTTATGTCATCACTACTTGTTGTTGGTAGTCGTCGTGTGTCGCTGTAGGTTTGTTACTCAGCTAACTAGTTCTCGGGAGCTGGAATGCCTCGATGACCTTTGACTGCCGAACCAGATGTGTTGATATAAAAAGCCAAGCATTTCAACAAAGTTATGTGCAGAGCTTCAGTTATGCATTCGGATGTTCCAAGAGTGTGTAAACTCAAATGGGACATAGAACCGGTTTCGGAATCGGGTTCCAGTGTTTGGGGTTGCTGCAGCTTCAGGATGTCAGGTTTTGAAGGAGCAGAATTTAAGGTCCATAGGTTCTGGAATTGTCCTAGGCGTCTTATCGCTCCGTTACCAGCTTGGCTAGCTGCAACCAAGTGCTGACGTCCCAAAGATTCATCAACCGGTAACTACGCCTAAAACCTGAAGCGCCCTCCAACTAACCCCCCCGGAAACCCTGGACCCTAGCCTTAAACTTAAACCCCCGGAACGCTGGACCCTTACCTCAAACCCACGAATCCCTGGACCTTAACCTTAAACCCCACGAGGCCCCTGAACCCCAAACCCTGGACCCCTAGAAGACCGCCGTGACAGGCGGTGTGCTCTGATGGGATTTGGTCCGAGGCCGCTGTAGTTCGTGGCTTCGTCTTGAGTTTGATCTTTGGGGGGCTTAGTATACGCGCCTTATAATAATTGGGTTCTATAGTATGATTATGGTATAGTATAGTGTATCATCCCAAAACCCTGTTGAAATCATTAAGGCCCCTACGTTGGGGGATGTCGGCATCCAGGGCTCTGAGCTTAGGTTAGATCGGCCTTCACGCGACATGGGCTCAAGAGGATTTCACGGTTATCGGCCCAGTTTTCGTTTGTGCTGGGGCTGTTCGTTCGGTACTCGAGGTCGGTTTGCTGGTTCGCTCGTTCCTAGTATTCTACTCTATTTCTCTCACCAGGCAAACTCTTACAGAGGTATGCCCAAGATCACTGGGAAATCACCACGCAAGCCCAGCACGCGAAACCCTAAAGCCGAGAGCCCTCAACCCTAAAACTCGAAGCGCGAAGACAAACCTTGCAATCCCAAGGGCCTGCAAAAACAAAGCTGAAGCCTAAAAGTAAAGCCCAGACCGCAGAGCCCTGAGTCTGAAACTCGTGGCTCAAAATTCTTCTAGGGCCCTGTAGGGTTTAGGGTTTAGGGTTTAGGGTTTAGGGTTTAGGGTTTAGGGGTTTAGGGTTTAGGTTTAGGGTTTAGGGTTTAGGAAACCATTTAAATCTTAGCACCCTTAGGAGTTTCCTCATCGAACCCTTCTCTTGCAGAACCTCTAAAGGAAACCCCGAACCCTAGAACGGATTCCACTGAGCTCCGTGCCAGCCAGACGGAAAAAGGGGTTCAACAAAAAAGAGAAAAGTCACGGAAGCTGGCGGCAGGTGCGTTGTTTGCAGAAGTGCCCAGCTCCAACGGCCGTGGATCAGGCCTTCGAAACGCTGGGCTCTTCCCATAGGCCCTAAAGTAGTTCCTTTTTGGGGGTTCACATATAGAATCTTATAAGGATAATCCCAGAAGGGACTACCATGGGGCCTATGGGTAACAGGGACTCACAAAGGGTGTCTCGCGGGCTTCTGGTCTTACCAGGTTTTCAGAAGATGGTGTGCCAAAGTCGCGCGCGGTGTAGGGCGGATTGGGGGGAGACGGAATCTCGAATCGGGCTTTGGAGCCGACGTCTTTGGAGACTTCGCCGTGCTTTTGTCGGTTTTTGTGTTTGCTTTGAGCTTATCGCCTGGAAAGCCGTTCAAGGTATTCTTGGGCATTGCAGCTTGCAGAAGGTAGACGGTCATGCCGGCTTCAGTGTTTGGTGCCAGGGCGTCGTTGCAGATTGCAGACATCAGCGCAGCTTGCAGCATCTATGTTCAACGTGTGCGAATCAAAGTCAAAAGCCGAATGTAGGGGCCTTAATAATTAGAATAGGGTTTGGGGCCCATTATACTATAATCATAATAAGGCACCCCAAATAGTATTGGGAATTGTTTAGCCCTTTACATTACAGGTTTCAGATCCCCAAGCCCTAGTCTTGGACGAAACTACCAAACCACCAGTGCCCCAAGCCTTCCTCTTGCACGAAGAGCCAATGAAGCCTGAACAAAATTCCTTGAACCTCCGAAGCCGTTAAAGAAAGCCCCATCACCGACTTCTTTCTCAGCTGAAGCGAGATATCCCCAACATACGAAAGCCCCACAATCCAGAACCCTGAGACCTACAGTCTTGGAGTTCTGCTTCCTCGGTTCTTTAGCCCTAAACGCAACAATGACCTTTGCGTTGACACGGAAGGAAGTTGCCGTTTGGAACAGGCGACACCCTAAAGCGAACCACAACAACCGGAATCCGACAGACCACAGTTGGAGCCCAAACAAACACAAGCTGAATCCAAAGACCCTGAATTCCAAAAACCCTTCAACCAAGAACTTCGTGCCCAGGGATGAAAAACCACCTGGGCCCTTAAAGGAACCGTCAGTCGGGCCGTGCAGGCAGTGCAGAGCTGTCTGGAAGGAAGCTCCGTTCCGAGTGGGGGCCCTTCATTCCCTGGTCTCCCCAGTGCCTTGTTTAGAGATTTAGGTGGTTTAGGATTTGGGGGTTTAGGGTTTAGGGCTTTAGGGGTTTAGGGTGTATGGGTTTAGGGTTTAGGGGTTTAGGGTGTATGGGTTTAGGGGTTTAGGGTTTAGGGTTAATGGGGGAATAGACGGAATAGATTATGGGGGCTGTTGCAGGGGATGATGTACGAACTGCGCAACTATAGGGATCCATTCCTCCATTCCCTACTAAGCACCAGGGAGTGGTTGCTTGGGGGGCGGCTTTCTTCGATCCGGGGAGGTTCAGCTATCGAAAGCTAAAGCTTCTTTATCCAGGCTTGCTACAAGGGTAGTTTTTTTGTTTTTTTTGCGGGTAGGGGTTCAGGTGTATAAGCGGCTTTAGGCTGATGTCATGGGAACAGTCTAAACTACGGTCTTGGGCTTTGCGCTTCTATTTGTGGACGGGCTGTGTTTCTATGTGGATTGAGAGGTGCATGTGCGCGCAGCTACTACTGACCGTAGCTTAGCCACACAAAACAACCTCCAAGCAAACTGAAAACCCGAGAAACAACTACTTGAACTTGTTGTTTTCTAAACCCTTCGACCATGTCAAAGGTGGCGGGACCTGCACCCCAGCATGTCGCGAGGGCTTGGAGTGAGAGCCCCGGTAACAGTTTTCGTTTTGCCTTCCTGTTCTTAACGGTGGTTTAGTGGTGCAGGTCTTGAGTAATCGAGGATTTCTGGGTGTAGGGTTGAAGATTTGAGATTCGGCCTTGAACTTTCTCGATGCAGGCCTCAGGTGGCAGATTTAGGCCTTAGGCCGAGGAGGGTACAGGGTTGAGGTATTTTCGATTGATGGTTTGAAATCCTGTAGAGATTGGGGATTCTTCCGGTGGAAGCGCTTTGGCTCAGAGAATGCTTAGAGGCTTGTCTGAAGTCACTTGACCTTTCACGCTTCGCTTGTAGTCCGACCATGGAAGCCTGGGCGGACGCTTTGTCCTGGTTGACCTCTTCATGCCCCTTCCTGAGATGTCAGCTGTCATGCACAATCGCGAGAGTGGAAGCAGTCATGCTTCAATTGCCGTGACTGCGAGGGCTTTGCGATGCGAGCCACCCTGAAGGCGTCGGGTGAAGAGTTGCAGTTTGCAGATCAAAGCACAAGTTATGCCTGAGACCTTGGTTTCAATGCTGCACTTGGCTCTGCTCGTATCAGGCTACGCTCGCGAGCCGGACTTTGCCTGGCACCTAGCTGGAGTCAGCACAAAGCAGTTGCAGGTAGGTTTTCCGCATCCTTTGCCCCGGCTCAGGTCGTCCACAGCGTCTCTATGCCAAAGGAGTCGCGCGACTGCACATAGTGCATATAGACCTTGGTAAGGCGTCCTGCAAGTAACAGTCCAGCAACAATAAATCTAGCAAAATCTAGGGTCCTGTTTTATCTACACCGGGTCACCGAAGCCTTGCGGTAACTGCTATTGTAAGAGAGACCCGACGTGCTTGCTTTGAACATCCTGGCGCCAGGGTCCCGAAACGCTAATCCGGAACGACATACCATGTGCCATGAACCGTGCCAGGGTGATGACACAGCTGTCGCCATACCTCTCGGCACCTTGGTCGACACAGCACGAGGGGGGGGGGTTGGGGTGTAGGGCTTGCGGGTTAGGATTCAGAATTTACGGCTTAGGGTTTATTTACATAGGACGTAAAGTTACGGCTTAGGATTTTTTAGGATTAATGATTCCTGGTTAACGACTCGGGCTTACAGGGTTTCATGAGGATGTGGGGTGTAGTATTAGAGTTTAGCGTTTTGGGTTAAAGTTTCCTGGTTCCCGATCCCCGACACAGTGGATGCTTTGTTTATGTCCGAAGCCTTTTATATGGCCTTCCTGCTCGGTCCTAGGCAGCACAATGCTCCA
This sequence comes from Symbiodinium sp. CCMP2456, assembly GCA_905221635.1. Taxonomy (NCBI): domain Eukaryota; class Dinophyceae; order Suessiales; family Symbiodiniaceae; genus Symbiodinium; species Symbiodinium sp. CCMP2456. The sequence continues at coordinate 26,735 of CAJNDV010010480.1, forward strand.
CAATCGCTGACTGCTAGGCTTGTTTCTCAAACCCGCTCACCCTTCAGCATCCTTCAACATCGACCCTCTAACCCCCGAAACTCTAGGTCGCTTACCCCCGTATTAACCTAAAGCTTTGAAGCGGCCCCCCGAGCCCCGAAGCCTGCAAGATAGCTCGCGCAAAAGGAGCCGGAGCTTTCAGAGAACTTAGGGTTCAGAGTTCAGGGTGTAGGGTCCGCGGTTTTTGGTTTCGGGGTTGGGGCTAAAGTTTATAGGGCTAGGGTTCAGGATTCACGGGATGCTTTAGGTTTGGGGCCTTAGGGTTCGCGGTTCGGATTTTCAATGAATCAAGCAAACACCGGGGCCTGACGAGGTGCAAAGCCTAGCGCCACTTCGCGCCACCTGTCGTCAGCCGGCGAGTACTGGCGAGCAGGCCTCTGGGCTGCTTCTGTTAGGGGTTCAGGATTCAGGGGTCTAGGGTTGAGGGTGTAGGGCTTTGGGGTTTAGGGCCCATGGTTCAGATGGTTCAGGCATTTAAACCCACGCATCATGTCGCACATCAACTTAGCTGTCCTTGCCTGTGGTCTGGAGTAGTTTCTTTTTCGGGGAAGTCCTTCTGATTGGTTGAGGGTCTAGGCTCGGGAGTACTTGTGAGGGGTTGTAGAATGGATTCTGATTTCGAAGGGACCGAAAAGAGTGGGTTTTGAATGAGGGGCCTCTTTGCTCAGCACGGGTTTCTGAACCCTAAACCTTGAAATCTTGACTGAGGCGTTCCAGCAGCTACTGAAGCTGCCTGCGAAGAGGCCGTGGCTCCCTAAACCCTAAACTCCTAAACCACCCCAAAAAGGCCTCAACTCCAGACGCTCCTAAAGCCGAAGGGTTTCTTAAAGAGCCGTGCTGTTCCCCCGTAAAGCCAAGCCTAGAGGAGCCGCAAAACCCCTCCCACCACGCCTGGAGGCGCCAGCAGATCCACAAGGTGGACAAGACGCGATCCGCAGAGCAGTGGGCAAACCTCACTAACGGAAAAGAAGATTGCAAGTGGCATTCGCCGTCAAAGCGTCGATTCATCCAGGACATTTCCGGCGAGTGGGTGCTCTACACCCCGACAGGTTCAATCTTCGACGGCCTGAAGGAGTACCTGCTCCTGACCCAATTCCTCCCTGTGGAGACGCTGCCCTCGAAGACCGAGGACATCCTCTTCGCCAGGTGCAAGCCTTCCACGTGACCAGCCTGCGGCGTTTGAATCCGCGCGGCTGGCACAGCAAGCTTTCCTACAGAGGCTGGCATCGATTTCCTCGAGGGCTGGAGGCCCCAATCCAATGCAAGACCATGCAAGCTTTTAAGCATGGGACATTGACAGCCGCAGCAACAGCATGGGCGGCGAACAATTCATGTATTTAGTGAGGATGTCATGCACCGCCTTGAAGGGGGGGGGGCGTGAACTATAGCAGATCAACGTGTGGCATGTTGTAAGCGTGCAGCTCGGTGCAGACCCCTTGCAGACCCTAGTGGCTTGGGCAATGACCCGGCAGACACATCGACGGACGCTGCATCAACGGACTGACCCTTTTCACAGAGCCGAAAAGCCTGGAAGCACAGCATGCTGCGGCCTTTCACGGGAGCCACGCCGGCAGTTCCATTGGAGCCTAGATCAGAGCAGGTTGAGGACCACGATGATCACGGTTTCAGGTTCGGCAGGATTTAGGTTTAGGGTCAGAATTCAGGGTTACGTTTTTAGAGCGGTCGGTTGGTGAAGTTGATGACTAGAGATTTGGGTTGAGAGCTTCAGGAGTTTGGGGGTTGGGTTTTAGCACCAAGCTTATAAATTATCACTTGAGTGTTTGGCATCTTCTTCGACTGGTGGACGAGCCCTTTGGTTGCTTTGTTGCACCCTCAGCCCTGTCCATTTCCTAAGTCCCAAGACTTCGGCCCATAAGTTTGCAGCATATATACCTTCCCTGAGCCGTAAACTCCAAATTGGGAAAACCTCAAAGGTCGCCGTGCTGCGAGGGAGACGAGCCACTACTGTGCAATCCCAAAGCACCCAAAAGGGGTTTAGGGTCTACCCATAGGCCCCATAGTGGTTCCTTTTTGGGGTCACCTTATATGAACCCCCAAAAGGAACTACTTTAGGGCCTACCAAGCCTAAAACCATATAGATTCTGAACCCTAAACCCTTAACCCTGAACCCTAAACCCTTAACCCTGAACCCTAAACCCTAAACCCTAAACCCTGCCACGTCAAGGCCCAGCGAGGATGCGCTTTCGTGCACGGAGGGGGTGCTCTCGCCTCCCACGTTCAGCTCCCCGCTTGAAGAAGCTGTCGGGCAGGGCTCATTTAGGGTTTAGGGTTTTGGGTTTAGTGTTTTGGGCTTAGGGCTTAGGGTTTAGCAACCTGGGAACCCTTTGTTTGACCTAGCAGCTTCAGGACTGCAACCTAGATTTATGGGGCCAGAACCTGGCCTAATGTGTGAGGTTTGGAGCTACAGTGTATAGTTAGCAGGAAGGGTTTATACTTGTGATGAGATCATCGTTTATTGTGTTATGTGGGGGTTCACATGCAGGTTTCGTTGTCAGCGGTATCTGCCGTAGAGCGTTAAATCCATGAGTTCAGGAGTCGGCTTCAGTGACCCACTCGGACTGCTGTTGAGCTGTTGGGGTTCGCATGCATGTTGAGGTTCCGTTGTGTGAGTGTAAAGTTACAGCCAAGGGTCTCCAGCACGAGCTTGAAATAAGCGGTCATCAGCCAAGGCAGGACACTAAGGAGCAGTAGCTGCCAACCCTTCCCAACTCGCACCCACTGCTAAAACCGTCCCCCTTCAACCTCGGAATACATCTTTCACCCCACCCGCCTGACCCATGCCCAAAGTTTACAAAGATTAGCGATGCAAAGCTCGCACATGTGCCAACTTGGGCACAGTGTACAAGACAAGCCGTGATGCCCAAATCGTGCTGTTTTCGCAGAATTCGGGAGTTTCAGAGAACAAGGGACCCCACGATCGACCGCAAAGATTAGGATCGTAATTACTCGCAAATATCGGGATCCTGAAGAAGGATTGCGAATATTTCAGAGCCCTCGCAAGCAAGTCGACAAAGGAGATGGGGGAAGTTCTAATGTCCCCTTATTCGTCTGCACACAACCATGGCATAGTTTGCACCCATACCCTGTTCATTCCAACCATGAAGGACCCCATGTTACGCGTGCACCCAGGCTGCGGGAGGACTTGTGGCACGGTTGGTCCGCCCCTGAGCTGGGCGGTGCTGGGCATGACTGAAGAGTTGTTATTTAAATACTGTGGCGCTTTAGCATAGAGTTTCTAGGCGTTAGATTGTGGTTTTGTTTTTGCGGTTAGGCTTTTAGGATTTAAGCTGTAGGGGTCTAGACACTGATTTCGGCTTATGAACATAGCCACGCAAGAGATTCCCTTTGAGGAGGGCGTTTCGGGCTTAGGCGGATGAATCCAAACCAACCTTCCGGGAAGCGCGTGCTCACGATACTGAGAATATTAAACTGACCCCAATGCGCACCTAGGCCCTTTATGCTGAAGCCCAATGCCACCGATATCAACACAGCAAAGGCTTCCGGTGCCATCTTGAAGGGGAAAACCCACACCTAAAGCCGGCACCCCGCAAGGCCCGAAGCCCTAGAACTCACATCCAAAGCCGAAACTCGGCATAGCCGTTGAGACCTCAGGTAGCATCGCCAATGCTGTTCCCCAAAGCCTTGATGCTTGCACGGGTCTGCGCTACGGCAAGGCCCGAGACATTGCTGGGACGATCTTGGGGCTGCTTGTGATTCTCACATAGTACTCATAGTACTGCTATGGTTGGTATTTGCTTCTCCTCCTCCTCCTCCTCCACCGTGTCCTGCTGGTGCTGGTGTTGGTTTTGGTTGGTGTTGCTGGTGCTCGTGCTGGCGCTGGTGCTAGTGCTGCTGGTGCTGCTGGTGCTGCTGGTGCTGCTGGTGCTGCTGGTGCTGCTGGTGCTGCTGCTGGTGCTGGTGCTGGTGCTGGTGCTGGTGCTGGTGCTGGTGCGGGTGCGGGTGCCGGTGGCGGTGGCGGTGGCGGTGGCGGTGGCGGTGGCGGTGGCGGTGGCGGTGGCGGTGGCGGTGGCGGTGGCGGTGGCGGTGGCGGTGGTGAGTGTGTTGTTGTTGTTCTTGTTGTTGCTGATGTTGTCGTTGTTACTGCGTTTGATTGTTGAGTAGTTTGTTCATGTTTAGGACACCACAAGAGTTTGCGGGGCAGCTACGCTGCTAGCTGCCCTGCCGCAAGGTGTGCATGCTGCAGTGCCAGAGCGGATTTCGTTCCTCGGCATGTTTGCAAAAGCTCCCAATACCCGTCAAGGCCCAAGCGTTAAGTTTAGACACAGGCTTCTCCTGAAACCCTCAACACCCCTTAGCCTTAACCCTTAAGCTCGAATACTCTAAAGTCCCTAAAGAGTAAGGCCGTCAACTCAAGCCACAAGGAGGAGTTGTCAGAGGGCTGTGCCTTGCCTTGAGAGTCAGGTTCCCGATGCAGATGTGGTTTAGGTTGAGTGACTAGATTAGCGAGATCGGTTTCGGGATTAGGATTTTGGGGTTTGGGGCCTTGGGGTGCTAGATTCTCGCATAGTTGCTTGATGATGATTGCACTATATAGCCTTGCACAGACCTAGGGAAGTCTTTGCGAAGCCGCCCGACAAACCAGGGAATTTGGCGTGACTTCGAAGTGAAACTTAATAGGGCTAGTAAGGCTATAACTATACCCCTGAATCCCCCCCAGAACCTTAAACCTCACACCGTACAACCTGGAAGTACCAACTCTGCACTTTAAGCCGTAAAGGAACCCAGTCGAGACCCTAAACCCTGCAATTTACGAAGCCTTATAAACTTGAATCCTAAACTCCTTAACCCGAAACCCTAAACCCTGTCCCAAACTCCTTAACCCAAAACCCTAAACCCTATCCTAAACTCCTCAACCCTATGAGCCCTAATGAAAAACGGCTCTCCGCTGCTCAAAAAATCTTAATACCCTACATAACCCTTATATAACCCTTATATACCCCTTATACAGCCCTTATATACCCCTTACAAACCCCTTTATATAGCCCTTATATAGCCCTTATATAACCCCTATATAACCCTCATATACCCCTTATATAGTCTCATACAAAACCCCTATATACCCCTTATATACCGCTGTTTATAGTCTCATAAAAAGCCCTCTACAAACGCACCTCCGAGGCGCCACGGCGGACCTCCTTTGCGGGAACCTGGGCTGGCAGCAGCACGTGCAGATCCGACTCCGGGGGCCCGGTCCTCGGACTTCCGGGTTTTTTTTGGGGTTTTATGGGATTTAGGGTTTAGGGTTTGGTGTCTTAAGAGGGTTTACGGGGGTTTGGGGGTTTAGGGAGGGTTTAGGAGGGTTTAGGGGGGGTTTACTGTAGGGTTTTAGGGGGGTTTAGGGGCGTTTAGGGTTTTAAGAAGGTTTTAGGGGTTTAGGGTTTAGGGTCTTAAGAGGGTTTACGGGGGTTTAGGGTTTTAGGAGGGCTTAGGGGGGTTTTGGGGTTTAGCAAGTTTAGGGGGGTTTTGGGTTTAGGGTTTTAGGAGGGCTCATCATCACCATTTATCACCTTCAGCATCAGCATCAGGTGGAAGTATCGATCGGCCTTAAATCCCTGGCCTAGGCTTCTCCGCTAGCCCTGAAGCCCTGAAGAAATTACTCCGACAAATCTAACTGAGACATTGGACACCCCGACCGAAGACACGGATCCTAGCTCACCGGACCGATAACGGTCTGCATGCCACTCGTCAGACGCTGTTGACTTCAGCGGTTGCTGTAAGGCACTACAAGACTACATATCCAAGGTGCTATGAGGGGCACTAGAGGGGGTTTTAGAGGAAACTGGTTCTTCCGAGGATGAGAGTGAGCACTACTTACCTTTTTTCTAGGACAAGGCGCAAAGAATCCTTTCCACAGACCCGTCTATGCCACTCCTATGCAAACCCTGCTGTGTCACGCGAGCCAGAAAATATTAAAGCGACACAACAACAATACCCTTCGCAGCCACAGTGGCAAACTCCAGTACTAGTGACACTTCTGACGTTGACAACCTTGTGTTATCCAGCCATAAATGCCCTAAGCCCTGAAACCCTACCCCCCCTGAAGTCCTCAACCCTACACCTCCAAAGCCCTAAACCTGAACCCCTGGTGCTAAAAGCCTTTGCTCGAACGCCTGGCCTTCACCCAAGAGCCTCATAAACTCTAATCATTAAAACCCGACCCGAAGCCTCGGCAGCACTGAGCCCAATGACTCCATCCATTGAACAAAAAGTTGAACACAACCCACCCACACACACACACACACATATACGCACAACAAAAAATACTAAAGCAGCTTAGAGACAACAGCGCAACCAACAAACGACGCCTTTGCAAGGTACGACGCCTTCCAAGTTTCCCAGAGTTTCCTCCTGAGCAACAAGGTGGCTCGGCTCGATCCCGGGGTTCGTTTCTCTTCTTGGCTTGGCTACAGTTTTTGAATGTTTCATGAGGGTTGAGGGTTAACAAGGTTTGCAGATGGTCGGAATGATCGGGGCTTACAGGGATTTGAGAGAAGTGTAAGAGCCCCCTGGCTGCTTACAAGGCGGGTTCTTTCGCCAGGGCACGCGACTGGGGTTCCAGTTTCGGGTTTATATGGCTTCGTTTTTGTTTTGGTGCTCACTGGTCGAAAAATACTAACGGGATGTACGATTTTCTGGCTCTTGGCGTCCGGATTTCTCTTAAGTCTCCTTATAAGACACGGGAGAGTTGTAGGACCACTGTGGAGCCCTTCTAGCAAGCCACAAAAACTAATCCGCTGAGGACTTGTTCTATCCTGTCGCAGGTCCGTCTGACTCCAGAGTTCGCTCAACCCCTAAATCCTAAACCCTGAACTTCTGTCCTGTCGCAGGTCCGTCTGACTCCAGAGTTCACTCTTTCCATGGAGCTGGCCGTACAAGCGCCCGCTGAGCCTCACCGACCTGCTTGGAGAGTTGGCCCTAAACCCTAAACCCTAAACCCTAAACCCTAAACCCTAAACCCTTAAACCCTTAAACCCTTAAACCCTAAACCCTAAACCCTTAAACCCTAAAAGTTGGCAGAGTGTCGGACCAAGGGTTCCCGAAATCCCCAGCGGCTTTGAAAGAGTCTAATGGCCGCGTCGTGGCCATTAGGGCAAATAAGATAGTGCACCATAACACGGTTTAGGGTTTAGGGTTTAGGGTTTAGGGGGACCATAATACAAAACTATACTATGCCGTGTTATGTATATAAGATAGTGTACTATAACTCAAAAACTATACTATACTGCGTTATGTATATAAAAGGCTTAGAGGCTGAGGGCGCGCAGTTGCCGGCTCGCGGTTCTGGGAGTCTGGAGTGCACTTGCGGCAGCTGAGTTTGAGTGCGTCTGTGTGCGATTCACGGTTCAGGGCCTGGTCGGAGGCTAAACCTCCCGTCCTAAAGTCTAGAGCTTGCGTCCCCAAAACACCCCAAAACTCACATGTTCTGCTTTCATTTTTCTGGTGTGTCGGTTTTCAAGGGTTTAGGGTTTCAGGGCTTGTGTGGTTCAATCGCTTCCATCCTCCCAGAAAGAGTTTACGGTTTAAGTGTAGGCCTTCGACTGGCCCTTACTGAGGACCACAGTAATTAGGCATACTGACATTACGGCCGAGCAAAGGGGGGTCGTGTTTCATTGGGTATGTAATGGGGTTGAGGGTTTTCAATGGTCTTTTTTTGGGGAGCTCAATGACTGAAACCAACCATGAGCAGAAAGCGATCAAGATCCACCAATCAAGACCCATAGACCGTGGCCGCCAGGACGGACTTCCTGAGCATTCTCCACTTCTCAGCGACGGGAAACGGCTGCTGCCACTTTCTCGGCATGCAGTCTTAGCAGTAGCTGTTCGATCGGGCATGTTGGTGGTATTAGGAAACCCACGCCAGATTGAGAGCTCAGACACGGGACATGAACTGCGATCATATTGCAGTATGGCGAAGAGTGATGAAGTACTACTTTACCACCGTCCTGACCACGGCATTGCTGCTGCCGCTACTTTTGCTACCGCTGCCACTGCCCCTGCCCCTGCCGCTGCTGCTACTACTACCACCACCAAAACGACGACTATTGCTGCTACTACTACTGCTACTACTGCTGCTACTGCTACTGCTACTACTACTACTACTACCACCACCACAACGACGACTACAACTGCTGCCACTACTACTACTACTACTACGACGACGACGACGACGACGACGACGACGACGACGACGACGAACTACTGCTACTACTACTACTACTACTACTACTACTACTACTAGTACTACTACTACTACTACTACTACTACTACTACTACTACTACTACTAACGACGACGACGGCGACTGCTACTAGCACTACTCATTGCATCCGCTTCAGCTTAGGGAGCTGCGGGGCTGTCGGACATTGCCAAATCTGTGTAGAGGCCCTTTAGACACGATTTTTCTGCAGCCCATGACGTGAGCATCAACGATATAGCAACGAGCACAAAGTGCCGCATCCAGCCACTCCCCCATACTTTCGCAAGACCAAGTTGGTTCAGCACTCCTTGACAATCCCCTTTGACTGTGGCCGTTGTTGGACGATAGGCAAAAAATGTGTAATTTGTTGTTTTTTTGTTGAGAGGGGGGGGTTCAGGGGGGCTCTTGCAGGAATGATTGTAGTCCTTCAACCGAAAGAGCCTTCACTTCCTCCAGACGCAGGCAACGACGGCGATCGGCTGCCGGCCATCTTCCTCGTTCCGGAAACGATCTCCGCCACCGGGTGCCTGTGCAGCTAAACGGAGACATCAAAGGAAGGTGTGTGTGTGTGTGTTGCGGTCGCCCTGACCCCCAAAATTGCTCAGGTAAGCAGTAATCCTTGACCCTAAACCCCTAATGCATCGCAAAGCTGCGCCACAACCGAAGAAGATCTCAACCTTTAACCGTTAACCTCAACCAGAATCACACTTTGCGTAACTGGCTCAAATGAGGCGAAAGCTTCAAGTCTTCGTTGATGGCACACCAAGTTGCTCCCTGGTTGCACTGCAACGCCAGCATCTGAGATCATATAAGAGGGTCCTTCATTAACTATTTCACCGTAGACTATCCCGGACACAAGCTCTAAATTCTTAGAAGCAGGGTCTACGCATGTAAGGGACCTTGCTTTCTGATTCAAGTAGGCCCTACCTCACCTGAGAAAACGCACGAGGAACCGCTATGTCGTGTTCTAAGTTTTACTACTGCGCACTCACCAACTGTATTGGCTTGAGGCCCTAGGGTTGGCTCCGTAGCTGCAGTTTACGGACGGTTTAGGGTTTAGGGTTTAGGGTTTAGGGTTTAGGGTTTAAGGCCTTACTGACTCGTAGCAGGGTCGCGGTATAGTTTTTAAGTTGAATTAAGGCTTACAGTCAACCCTATTGCCTTCAGCTTCCCCCTGAGGCCTGATCCAGACACCCCTGGCTCTCGGGGGTTTTCATCATCTGGCAGCGCCCTCACTGCTTCTTCATTTGGTGTTTTCAAAGGCCCAGGGGGCTTTCGATTCGAGTTCGAGCTCTTCTTCAAATAAAGAGTGATCCTTTCAGCTGAGGTACAAGGAATGCGGACATGGTTTTGCTAGGCGTCGGGCTCCTGACTTGGGTAGGCGGAAGCAATGGAAACCAAAAGCCTCAGCTACCAGGATCAAGGCAGACCAGTGGTACTCAAAGCTCAGGAATGCCTTCAAATGCGATTAAAACTGCGAGAGAACTTTAGTGAAGCAGTAAGGTTGCAAGTGGCATATGCATGCATGCTAGTCCTTCTACCGTAATCCTCCTTCTCTTGCCTCCCCCGTTTGCCTAGCCCTTCCTCTGAGGAGGTGAGCATCCTTGGAGACCTTCTGACAGTGAGATTGGATGGCCGTGAAGAGTGCGAACAGGAGGCACCCAGATAAGCTTCATGGTCTCGACAAGCAGTGCACCCTAAACCCCCCTAAGCCCCAAACCCTAAACCCTAAACCCTAAACCCAAACCCTAAGTGGACAGACCCTCCTGTCCCATCATAGCCCTTACGTAGGTCCCGAGGCCTATTTCCGTGAGTCCCCCACCCCCGTTGCAGCACAGACTGTGAACCAACAACAAGTTTCTGTGAATTAGGTCTTCCTCCATCTTTTTCCCGAGCTGAGCCCGAATATTTTTCAGCCCTAAAGCCCTTAAACCCTGAACTCTACCTATAGTCTCCATTGTAGTTCCTTTTGGGGATACCTTATAAATTCCTTATTGTGTATTTGGTTAAACCAAAAAAAAGGAACCACAATGGAGACTACAGGTAGTCCCGAGTGAAGCAGCAAGTTCCTGCGCGGTGTCCCAGACTCGCAGAGCTGCGGGTCATTTTCTCAGGCTTTTGTGGTGTTGGGGAAGAAAACATGGCCAACCTCAACCCTGAGAACCTTCGACCCCAAACCTAAAACCCTGGACTCTAAACTATCTTAAGCGCCCGGAACCCTAAAATCCCGCAGCCAAACCCGAAACCTTGATTTTTAAACTAAGCCCTTGGTTTTGGGGCAGGTGCTGGCCCGGATGGACTTTCCGGTGGCTGAGGCCTATGCCGGGGGTCCTTGGGATGCGCCCGGAGCTCAAAGCTTTAAGATTTTGGGGCTTTGGAGTTTGAGGGTTTCGGGGTTTGAGGCTTAGGGTTTTATGGTTTTGGGTGGGGAGTTTGGGGTTTAAGTGTCTTGGGGTTTCGACGGTTTCGATGCTTAGGCCTTCACGCGTTAAGGTTTTCGGAGTTTGGATTAGGTAAGGGGTGAATCTGAAAAAGGTTTGGGGTGTCCAAGCTTCAATGCAGGACGCTTAAAGGATAGCTTTCTCGTCCGAAGATTTTACATGAGCGTTTCGAGGTTCCGGTGATAGCCCGTACAAGCCCACAGCAGTGCCAGCCGGAAAGCTGTTTTGGATACCCCTCGCCTAGATTTCAGCGTGTAGGGCTTGAAGTACTCACCCCCAGAACCCTAAACCCAAGAATCATGCAATCCCGGAGCTCAAACCTCAACGAGACGCTTGATCCTGCCATTGAGGCCTGCCAGGGTGGAGTTGCGCAACATCCTCTACTCCCAGGACGGGCTGCGTGAGCTTAGTTTCCTCACTGGTGGGGTCCTCCTTAAGCTCGTAGGCAAGGCAAGCCTCGATCTACGAGTTTATTGCTGGGATTGCCCTAAACCCTAAACCCTAAGCCCTAACTTCATCGGCTTTCTGGCTCTCTGCAGTATAGTCAACCCAGTGGCTCCAAGGCTTCGGGGAGCTCGGGAAGGCGCCAAACAGTCATCTCCACAGTTTTCCCAAACTGCCTTGCAGCACTGAGGCGGTGATCCCTCCCCCAAAGCCGTACGGCGCTACAGCAAGAAAGCCCTCGGCCTACTATAGGAGCCGGAACAACTACCAAAACGATTTTTTGGGGGGTTCCTCATAATTATAGTATAATGGGCCCCCAAAACCCTATTCTAAGTATTAAGGCCTCTATATTACTCCCCAAACCTCTGAAGCCAGAAAGCCCCGAAGCCCGAGACTCTCAGAGTTGTCTGCCCCTGGCAGGAGAACCTGCCGGCTGTGCTGCGTGGCGCTAAGGGCCTCTCCGGGGCTTCACTACCAAGCCCCCAAATAGAACGTAGGGGGCTTCATAATTAGAATAGGGTGTTGGGGATTAGTCTACTATAATTATCATAAGGAACCCCCCCAAAACCTGATTCTAATTATTAAGGCCCCATCATGCAGAGGCCTGAGCAGTTGCGATTCCTATTGGGGCTTCTTGTTAAAGCCTGTACCATAATTTACCCCCCCCCCCTCCTCTTCCGAACCCCCATTCCCCATGCTAATGATTAAGGTGATTCAGAGCCCGGAAATCAGACCCGGACCCGGCCTGCTCTTCGGTCCGAATCCTTTAGGGTTTAGGGTTTAGGGTTTAGGGTTTAGGCCTTTCAAAGAATGCCGTGAAAGACGTATCTGGAAAATTTGGGGCAACCCTCTGCTCGGAATTCTGACTCCGGGTAGCTTCAGAAGCTGCAGTCCGCTGCACCCCGATTTCAGAAAAGACTTGCACTGAAGCACCTTGAGACCCAAACCATGTGCTTGAAATGCCTTTCTTTGTAGGCACCGTCGAAATTTTCGAAGGCCGACTAAGCCAATCTTCAACAGCATGATGGGGGTTCTCAGATCATCAAAGACTCGCAGAAACACCCGCTGCTCACCCTTCACTTTAACTATACCTTAAGAACCCAAAACCTACTTTTTTGTAGGGCCCCTATAAATCCCATATTAGGGAAAATAATAGGAACCTACAAAAAAGTGGGTTTGGGGTTCTTAAGGTAGAGTTCTTGGTTCAGGCTTTCAGGCTTGTCATCATGATCCAGGGATCCATTCCTTATCTCTTAACTATAGAGTTCTTGGTTCAGGCTTTCCGGCTTGTCATTATTCCGTTCCTCATCTCAGGGGCCTTTTGGCGCTCTCGGCAGAGGCCTCCGCCGCTCTTTTCCCAGAGACTCCAAAACCCTTAATCAAGGAATATACCTTAAATCTTACTAGGGCTCCTATTATAATATACGGTATAGTATAGTCCTTAATTAAGGAATATACCCTAAATCTTACTAAGGTTCCCATTATAATTTACGGTGTATTCCTTAATTAAGGGGTTGTGGAGTCTCTGGGCTTAAGACCGAGGCCTCGATGCGAGGAGGTGCGCTGCAGTCTTCCTCTGCCGGCCGTGCCAGGCTCCGACGAGGCCTCTCGCTGGATTGGGCTTGGAGATATTTGGGGTTTAGGGCCTTATGGAGATATTTGGGTTTAGGGCCCTATGAAGATATTTGGGTTTAGGGCCTGAAGGCCTCTGTGCTCTGTACTACAGGGTGAAGGTATGAAGGCTTCACCTTGACACCAAGACCTAGAATCCATTATAGACTAAGCCCTAAACCCTAAACCCCTGAACCCTAAACCCTAAACCTTAATAGACTAGACCCTAAGCCCCTGAGCCAGGTATCCTTGTCCCAGACTCCTCTAATGTCAGAGATCCCAGGCCAAGGATGGAGGGTCGGTGTAGAGAATCACGGAACCCTGCACCCTGAAAATTTGGAAAAGGCTCACAAACCCAGAGCTCTTGAGGGAAACACCCCCGATACCCCCAAAAGCCGAAAATCGTAAAGCCATTCGTCCTGGAACAGCTGCAAGTCTGAATTTCACGATGGACCTTCAGATTATTTAAGCGTATCCTTATACGAAGGCGCCTTTACCTGAAGCCCCTCTAGCGGCAGGCTCCTACGCTCGAACTTTGAAGCACGAACTATGTAGCCGCCTTCCGGGGTGAGAAGACTCCTGCCATAGCAGGCTGCAGAAACTGACACCTCGAGCTGTGCCGCTTGCCTGAGTTGGGCCTTATCGTGGATTGTTGTTTATCACATAACGTAACATAAGATAATGTAGACTCTAAACTTCTCGGCTCGGTCTCAGGGCCGCAGCTTGAAACTGTTTGGGAGGATCAGCGACCCGAACCCAGGCAGCGCTAGCAAGGGTTTCAGGCGCATCCGTGCGCCAAGAGCCCTTAACATCGAGATTCTTCTACCCCGTGCTTACCTGGTTGTTGTCCGTTGGTTTTTTTTGGGGCGTAGCTGCTGAGTTTGATTCTTGAACCCTAAACCCTAAACTCTAAACCGTTTCTTGAACTCACGACACGAGGGCTAAAAGCCTGGACCAGAGGTACAGAGCTAAAGCTTTCTGGCTGAGGCTTCCGCTTCTGAAGGTGACTCATAGGGGATACCCATAGGCCCCATAGTAGTTCCTTTTTGGGGGTTAATATTTAGAATCATAGAAGGTAATCCCCAAAAAGGAACTACTATGGGGCCTATGGGGACTTACACTGCATAAGCCACACCGAAGAGTCATGAGACCAACTGACAGAAGCGTGCCGTGGTCATGTGGGGGTTTCCGAAAATTAGGGTACCTTATTTTGGGGTCCTTATAATAAGGATCCTATCATTTAGGGTACTATATTAGGGCCCCCTATTTTCGGAAACTCCCAATGTAGTTCAGTTCAGCTCCACAGCCGAAGGACATGAAGCCTCGCTTCCCAGGCATCAAGAAGCTGAAAGAGACCCCAATCCTGATCCCTACATGTACCCATAGGCCCTAAAGTAGTTCCTTTTCGGGGTTTCATATCTAGAATCCTATAAGGTAACCCCCAAAAAGAACTACTATGGGGCCTATGGGTAGCTGCAACGGGTGGTTGTGCTATGCACCAAAAAGGAAAGGTTCAGATGCTTCATTCAGCAGTCCATGTTGCCTTCGCGTTCTTTCGATCGATGGATTCCTTAAGCCATGAACCATGTAAGACAAGACCTGGACCTAAACAAGCCGAAGTAAGCCAGCAAGCACATGAGATGAACCCTAAACCCTAAACCCTAAACCGACGAACTTGTGCATGCACTGAGCAACAAAGCACCGACGGCTCCTATCGCCGAAGGCCTCAGCCAGGGCTGGCGCAGTCTGCACGGCCCGGTGCTGAGAGGACAGCCGGCTCTTTGGAGTCGGTCAGATTTATAATTTGTCGGGTCCTTTTTAATAAGGATCCTACAATTTAGGGTGCCTTATTTTGGTGTCCTTATAAGAAGGATCCTACTTTTAGGGTTCTTCATAATTCGTAGGGGGGCTTAGGGTTTAGGGCTTCAGAAGGTGTAGGGTTCGTGTGAATGTGAAGATTTTCTGAATTGTGTCTGTAACTGTGGCCGTGGTGGTGGCTCTTCCAACCTCAGCCTTGGCCTGACCCAGAACCCTACACCCTCAAATGCATAGCCTTCGCGAAAGCTTTTTCGACAGTGCATCGCGTTGGGCATGAACATTTTGGGGCAGGCTTCTGATTCCAGGGCTTGAAGGAGTTGGTTTCTGGAGGGTTTGCAAGCCCCCATCCTGAACAAACCTGAAGTCCAAGCCCAACTACCTCCAAACCCACCAAAACCTCATACCATAAACACTAGTAGTCTGACCTCCAACACTCTCGAAACCCTGAAGTCCCAAAACCCCTAAGGCCCTATACTACAACCCTGAATCGCTGACTGATTGAAATGTTCATGCATCTCCAAAAGCCTCCCCGAGGCCGTAGCGTGCCCACCAGGGAGCACGCTGACGGGCCGATTCCGCTGCGGCACGGACGGCGCGTGGAGGCAGAAAACCTTGGAGGGCTCAAAGGAGTAGCTTAGGGGTACTTAGAAATAGTTTTTTAATCTTTGGTTACCATAAACCCTAAGAAGCAGCTAAAATTATAATTGTTGCTGGGGGTTTAAGTTCAGTATAGGTAGGCGTTTCAGGGTTTCAGGCTCAGAGCTAGTATAGCAAGGGGAAGCATCGTGCTTTACGCTTTTTCGTAGTGCCTAAAACCAAAGGAAAAGTTCAGATGTATGTTGTCTGATTGTGGCTTTACCGGGAACTAACATTGCTATGGTGAGTGCAGCAGGGTCATGCTGGTTTAGGTTGAGGTGTTCGGGATTGGATTGACTTGGAGCGCTCCAGGGCCAGGGTTTTGGTTCGGCTCGGGGCTCGCAGTCACGGTTTGTCTCGCTAGCATAGGCCCAGTGTATAGAAGGAAGGATGCAAAGTCCATCGTGCAATGGGATTCTGAGAGATTTGGATTCGTTCTGGTACGGTGCTTACTAGTCGATGCTTTTCCCAAGCTCGAAGGCCCCAAGACCCAAACCCCAAGCCCGAAGCTCACAGTTGTCCCAACTCCTCCACGCTAGTCCTTCTAAAAGACAAGGCCCGAGCCTTTCGCGGATGCTGTGGAGGCATGGGGTGGGAAGGTTGCTGGGAACAACAGGTACATGCATAGTGTCTTTACTGCGCATTATTGGGCATGAGGCTGGGGCCTCAGTTCCTTCGTTTCGCCCCCTGAACCCTAAACCCCCAAACCCTAAACCTGGTATTTCGCGGTTGAAGGCCCTCAATTTCTGCATCTCCCAGCGCGATGAAAAAAAACCGCCTCAGTCTCAGTAGCCTGATTCAAAGACCCCGACTCCCACAGGCCCACAAAACTCCCAGAAAGAGATGTTAGTAAACAGACCTTCTGGAGCAGCCTTAGAAATCGAACTACGTATTAGGTTATAGGGCTTCAGGGTCAGAAGGTGTAGGACTCAAGGGGTTTAGAGGCAGGGGCCTTGATGTGCTGTAGCTTGATTTCGTGTGGTTGTCCGTCAAAGGATAGTGTATCCTGCTACCCCAGACTAGATCCTAAACCCCGAAACCCGGAACCCTATGCTTCTTTAGCTGTCCTCGGAGCCACACACCCTAAGCTTCTTAATCTGCCCTCGGGATCCTAAACCCCCAGAAATCCCAAACCCTACACTTCTTAAGCTGGCCTCAAATTTTGGCAACAGGTCCGTTGCGCAGAGCAGCTGTGCCCCCGAATTTCTCCAAACACTTCAGGCGCGAGGTTGATGTTAGACAAGACGGTTCAGGGTTTAGGGTTTATTAATCATAATACTAACAATGAGAACGACATTGACAAGAATTTCATAATAAAGATAGCAATATTCATCATAGCAGGGACACTCAGGATAACAGTAATCGTAACCATCATCATCATCATCATCATCACCATCATAAACTAGGCAATTCGAAACTGGCTGCTCGATTGGATTTCTTTGAACAGCGGGAGGTCAGGGGTCGACAGGGTGTGCCAGTGAAGCCAATGTGTAGAGACCAAAGTAATGTAGGGGCCTGGGGGTATACTATACCATATTTATAATAAGGAACCCCCCCAGAACCTATCTTCTAAGAAGAATGTAGAGGCCTGAAGGTAGACTGTACCATATTTATAATAAGGAACCCCCCCCAAAAAAAAACTATCTTCTAATTATAAAGGCCCCTACATTATTCTGTTATCATTACGAGCCCATCGAATCGTTTCGGCTTCCGGGCACGCCTCGAGGGCTTGACTACTACTTAGAATTATTGACAATGACAGCAACTAAGAGGAAGAACTTCAAGCGCCAGTACTGTATGAACTTAATGGGGGTTTCCGAAAATAGGGGACCCTAATATAGTACCCTAATTAATAGGATCCCTATTATAAGGACCCCAACATAAGGTACCGTAATTTTCTGAAACTCCCAAATAAGAATGGCCATAGTACCGAGCTTGGCCTGTCGTAAGCTGCAGCCCAAATGCCCAAAGGACATCTTCTGACCGCCAGAGCCATATGGGTAGTTGTCAAAATTAGGGTCCCTTTTGGGGTACCCTACATAATCGGTGCCGTATTATAATAAGGACCCAAAAAGGGACCATAATGTTGACAACCACCCATATATAGGAACCCCAAGGCAGGCCCGAACATGAAAAGAGACTTCACCCATCAGCCCAAGGAAGCATTGAAATCTCAAGTTTCGCCACACCCCAGAGTTGTTATTTATGCGAAAATCTCAAGTTCCGCCGGGCCCCAAAGTAGTTCTTTAGTGAAGCCCCCGAGCCTCTGTAAATTCTGGAGCCCGAAGCTGTAAGCCTTCAGCCCCTGAAACCTGGAACCCTCAACCCTATAAGCCCCTATAAGCCCTAAGCTGGAGGGTTTAGGGTTCATAAAGTTAGGGTTAGGGTTTAAAGGTTTAGAGTTTAGGGTTTCATAAGCCCACCTAACCCTAGACCCCCAGGTACCTACTATATAGGGTACTAGAGCCCCTAAGGCCCTATATAGTAGGTACTTGGGGGGTTAGGGTAAGCCTAAACCCTAAACCCTAAACCCTATAAACCCTTAACCCTAAACCCTATAAACCCTAAACCCTAAACCGTAAGCCCTGAAGGCTATGCGACTGAGTGCGTGGACCGCGCCGTCGGCTCGACCTGTGTGGCCCTTGGCTGAAGGGTCTAAGGGTCTAAGGTTTAGGGTTTAGGGTAGGTCTAGCGGCTTGACGGTTCTGTGTGTTTAAGAGTTTAGAGTTCAGGGTTTAGGGTTTAGGAGTTTAGAGTTCAGGGTTTGGGGTTTAGGGTTTAAGAGTTTAGAGTTCAGGGTTTGGGGTTTAGGGTTTAGGAGTTCAGAGTTCAGGGTTTGGGGTTTAGGGTTTAAGAGTTTAGAGTTCAGGGTTTGTGTTGGCTAATTAGGCTTAGGATGTGGAGTTTCACGTTTTGGGGTTCAGAGTTTGCCGGTTAACTGAGGGCTTGAGATGTACGGTTTGGGATGATTTCAGCATTTGGTTGTGTCGGGAAGGTATCATATGGTTTTGGGACTAGGGCGTTCAGCAGAGGATGTGGTCATAATATCAAGCAATGACTAGCTCAGAAGAGCTATGCAAGGAAACATGATGTGTACAGTGACCACACGAACTATACACTTCCTGAAATAGCAGTAACAAGGGGAACAATACAGCCCCATGAACTTAGCCAAAATCACCGCCATGCTACGTGCAGGGTATCGACGGCAGCCAAACCAGCGCCAGAACAACTTCACGCAGCTAACAATGCCGAAATCCCAAACCCTAACACGCAGCCCAGAACCCCAAAGTCCAAAACCCGGGAGCCCGAAACTAGGAAATCAGAGGCACTGGGTTTCAGTTGTGGGGTCTTTTGTTTAGGATTTCCGGTCTAGGATCTCAGGGTTGTCAGGGCTGGGGGCTTAAGGTTCACTGCCCGAGGCCACCTCCCAGACCTCTTCAAGTAATAAGGACGCCCAAGAGCTAAATATAAGGGCCTTATTTTGGGGGGGCCCTGTATAGTATCATTATAATAAGGAACCCCAACAATAATATAGGTAAGTGTTGGGACCCCTTATATATCGAGGGTGCAGTCCTGCGCAGCGCCCAGAAGCCTGGTACAAAGGCATCTTGAACCGACCAGTGGCCCTTTACCCCACTTTCCGAAACCCTGCACTGCTTCTTTTACTGCAATCCCCAAAAGTCATGCGGAAAAACTAGATAGACCCCGAAACTCTACGCTGTGTTGCCCAAATCCATCAGAGATCTGAAGTCCTCGTCAAGGTCCGCTGGCCTGTCCAGCGGGCTACTTGAGCCAAAGTGGATATCAATGCTCAGAGAATGGGCCGCTCCTGCTCGTCCTTCTGGCTTAGGGTTTAGGGTTTCAGGTTTCAGTCATTGTGGGCCCTAAACCCTAAACCCTAATGGGGTTCGGCTGGTTTGTTAGTTGGAAGTCCTTGCTTCCGGAGATACTTCTACGTACTGCTTCAGATGTGTTTGAGTGCTGCAATGGTGCACGATTGCAACAATACCCAGGCGGACACAGTGTGAGGTCTGCGGTTTATGGCTTGCAATGTATGAAGGTCTTTGAAGATCATTTCGGCGATGCTCGCGTAAGTGTGGCTTCCTGGTTCTACCCTTAGTCGGGTTTGAGTTCCCACCTAGTCAGGCAGTGGACACCCATCCCTGGTGCTGCTGCGCCAGACTGTCGTTTGGTCAGCAGAAATGCCGTCGGTATCGGGGGTTAAGACACTTGGGAATTTCGCAAGACACAAGAGGTTTGGGCCTTGGGTACGGTGTATAGGGACCAGTCAGTGAGATTCTTGTGATTCTATTGTAATGAATATTTCGCTGTGCCTGGGATCGATTTCACCCAGAGATTCAAGACGCCTTTGCCAACAGAGCCTCAAAATCATACCCCAAGTATCGAAGTCTGGGTTGAAGTCAGGATTACGGTTGAAGGACCTTACGCCACGCCGAAGCTGAGAACGACCGGGTCAGTATAGGGGTCATTGGCTGACGGGGATGGACTGCCCAGCGTATCAATTCACAACCCCAACTCCCAACTAGGGCGAGCTTCCCTCAAGATACGCTACCTAAGCCTGCTTCAAACCCTACACCCTGCAGCAGCTTGCAGCGAAGCACCAACTTCTTGAAAACCTACATCAGGCATTCCTCGAAGTCTTAATCGCCAACCCCCACTCCAGAAACGAAAGCCCTAGAGTTAGTGAGCACCATGGCATTGTGATTCAAAGACCTGGCACGTTAATTAGCATTCGTGACGGTATAGTTGATGTTCAGAGTGGAGTAAGCAGAAGCAACAGTGGTTACAAGAGCCACTAACATCGTGAAACCAGCAGCGGCTATAAGTTGAGAACAAGCATCTTAATGATTATACAGAAATACGGCTATCGGTAGAAAGAAAAATTAAGCCCTTATTATAGCCATAATAAGACCCTATTAGGGCAATAGTCAGCCCTTATTATAGCCATAATAAACCCTAAACCCAAAACCCTAAACCCAAAACCCTAAACCCTAAACCCTAAGCCAGTAAAAAAATAAGGCACCCCTGGGCCCTGCGGAGAGCCACCAGCGCTGAGCAATGCCGTGACACCCGAGGCTTTCCATGCTTTTGGGGATTTTGGGTTTAGGGTTTAGGGTTTAGGACTTAGGGTTTAGGGTCTAGGGTTTAGGGTTTAGGATTTTGGGTTTAGGGTTTAGGGTTTAGGGTTTGGGGTTT
>CAJNDV010010480.1:59917-72012 GCA_905221635.1 Symbiodinium sp. CCMP2456
TATATATATATATATGCTCTCGCATACTATAAAACAATAGCATATACCATAAACCTTTGCTTGGTTTTATGGGTTCGGTTTTATGTGTTTCAGGTCTGGAGTCGAGGGTACGAAAGAGTCTCAGAGTCTTTCTTGTAGATTAGCGGAACCTTTGCCCGTTTTGGGCGATAATACCACTAGCCTAGTACTAGCCTATCCGTTCACCGGCGAGTCCTATACTCCCCCTACATACTAGCGATCTCGGTATAGGTCACCGGCAGCCCCTTCATTTTGAACTTGGCCGCAGTGCCAACCGTTCTCACAGCTACGGGCAGAGATAGGAGCTGCAGAGTGTCGTTTAGCATAAGGGTAGTTCTCTAAATTAGGATCCCTTTTTAGGTCCCCAATATAGTACGGCACCCTTATAAAAAGGACCCTAAAAGGGACCCTAATTTAGAAAACTACCCATATCGAGACCATCAGTGACGCGGGCTACTACGGCATTGTGCTGCCGAATGCTGCGCACAGCAGAGCAGGCTTCATGTTTGCATGTGGTTCTGCCTTACGCTGCAGAGTATGCTTGATTGCTTCGGAGCATTGCTCAAGCGACAAACAAAGCTGCCAAAGAACACCGTTCACCGCGACAGCCTTGCCAGCCATGGTGATTCTCAGGCCCGTCCAGGACAAGAAAGCCCAGGTCAAAACTGGCCAGGACCCTTCTTCGTTTCGGCTCCCATTTGTTCGAGATGTGGCGGTTCTGGAACGGTGACCGAAATGTTCCCTTGCACGTGGTGCATGTTCAAGGCACCCGGCCACAGCGTGTGCCAGAACTGTGGCAACCCGGGATTGGGGACCTACACCTGTCGCAATGTGTTGCAGACCATCACGTGCCCATCTTGCGGCGGGCCGGGATATAAGTGACGGCGTTGTTGTATAATGAGCAGGCACCCATGTACAGTCAACCGCGCTGATGAACACCATGAAATCCCTTCGGAGTACTGTGTGTTGAACAGCGCGATGCACAGCACAGCCGTGTTCGGCCCATGGATCGGTACAGCGGCAGAAGGATTCGGAAATCGTAGTCTTGTATTGTTTTCAGCATATCACCCTTAGCAATGGCCAGGTTTGATGTACGTTCGCACCGCTCATGATTCAGCTTGCGGCATGGAGTCTCAAGTCGTCTCAAAAGAGTCATCGAGTCGACCGGGCTTCACAGATTCCACCCCAGATAAACACCATCACCAGGGGTTTGTCTACAAAATGCGCCAAGGAATCTTGGAGCCCCCTCCGTCCTGCGAGTTTCAAGTGATGCCGTGCAGATGAGCACGTTTCTGCCGGGTATGTGCCCACCTTCCGTTGGGCTTCCTCCTCCTTCGGCACAAATGCCTGTCCCAACGTCTAGGACCCTTGCAAGAACGGGGCGCCCAGTAACACGAGCCGAAGCGGAGGGAAACGTACCACTTCCAAGAGGCCATGAGCGCTGAGCAAGGAAAAATCTGCACAGTCTTGAGTGTCTTGCTGCTTGGACCAGACTCTTGATTGGTTTAGGGTTCTGCCCCTGAAAAGTTGTTGGGTAAGTTGTTCAGCATTGCTTAGGGCTTCATCCTTTGAGTGCTGTAGGACTCTGCTCCTGAGTAGTTGAGGGTTCTAGCCTTTGGCGGTTTGTTCCTTCACGTATGCGATGGTGTTGGAATTGGCAGAGTTAGCCACAACACAGTTCGAACATGATCGCTCGACAAGTCCATGTGGGTATCGGGCTTGCCGTGTTCTGCATTGGCATGTTTATGTGTGAAGCAGTCATGAAAACATTGAGCGCTAAGCACTTTCAGCATTTTCCTGTTAAGTCTGGCGCTGCTGCTACACGGCGGACGGTAAGCATGTCTTTTGTTGCCAACCCAAGTGACGGCTTGAGTTTCCCAGCACACCCTCAGCCGAATCCGATCCCGTGCTGAGCCGAGGCTGTCATTCGTCGCGCGAGGTCCCGCGGAAGAGCGCCGCCCTCGGAGACAGTGCATCAAAGCTCTGAGTTGAGGAATCAGTGTTGTGTAGGAGGGGTTCTCCGACGGCCCAGTATTGATTACAAGGAATGCAACGAAGTATCTGGCCTTAAATTATGCTTTAGGGCGTAGCAATCCTAGAAGGTCTGGCATGCGAGTTTGAACAAGATTCCTCTAGATCAGGTGTCATGGGTCCGATCATACGTCTTCAAGGTTTGTCAAGCTCTGGCTGAGTTTGTCACCCTGAGCCCCAAAACCCCCAATTTGGGGGCCGCGAGACAACCTACCACCTCGTGTCAGATTGCTCGTGCTACACCTCCAGGTCTAGATGAGCAACCCTAACCTCCTAAACCCCGAACCCCAAATCCCAGTTGAGTAGATGTTTTGGGGAAGAGCCGGGAAAATGCGGAAGCCTCGTAGCGATAAGCCGGTTTCCAAAATGGAGCCTGACGACTCCGCAGCCCTGGACCTTTGCTGGGCTGGAGGCAAGAGGAGGATACCGACAACCAGACGGCAGTCGTTGAGCCTTGGACTCTCAAAAAGTTTCACTGTCATGTCTCTCCCCAGATTAAGCTACAAAGCATGAAGCCCGAACCTAGTTGAGTTGATAAACGCCCAGCGGAAGCCTTGTCGCATGTACAGCGAGACACCGAAAAACTTGCAAATACAACTGACTAAAGCTCATTCCACTCTCAACCCTAACACCAAAAACTCCCAATCTCCCATGAATGTAGGGGCCTTAGTAACTGGAAGACGGTTTTGGGGGATCCGTATTGTAATTATAGTCTTCTTTGCCCCCCAAGCCCTATTCTAATTATTCAGACCCCTCTAGTACTCAAGCCGGGAGCCTTGAGGAAGTCGCTGGGTGCGCTAGCCTTTGGAAGCCGAAAGCCCCATCATCGAAGCGTTTGGAAGCACTGAGAAGTTTCAGGGGGTGATGTCAACCTCGCGAAGAGAACTCTAATATAGGGACCTTAATAATTAGAATAGGGTGTTGGGGTCCTTTATAGTACGTATAGTTATAATTATAATAAGGAGCCCCCGAAATAATGTATGTAATTATTTAGGTCCCTATGGCACTCTACTTCCCACCGCTCCTACAATGGCTCATCTTATTTTTGGTGTTGTAGCACCGCGGAGGGTGGGGACGGGGGGAGGGCTCCAGGTTTTTAGGTGTGCACCTGTCTGGTTTCAACCTGAGGCTGCCAGGTTCAGGGTATCGGTTGGAGTTGGGAGCTTCGCCACGTCTGACATAGATGGCTCGGGGTTTAAACCCGAAGCCCGAAGTTGAAAACTCGAAGAGCCCTGGACCTGCCGGAAACCGACGGTAGAGCCAGAATCCTTCGAGGTCCAAGTCCAACCTCCTGGGTTCGACTTTAGGGACCCCCAAGAACCGGAAACCTTAAGATGCCTCGACCTGAGAAAGACCAGCTGAAGGATTATCTTCCGTGGTCCTTATAGGGTTGCCGAACATATTTCTAGCATGAAGCCCTGCCTTCATAAAGTTTCAAATCCCTTTTATTAGCTCCGGCTTGTGAAACCTGCGCTGGTATGCAATAATAATTAAACAAGAGCAGTTCAAATGCCAGTCCTCGAGATGATGAGGGGATGAATCACAGGAGCACCCCATACCTGAGGCCAAGCCCTACACCCCTAAGCCCTACATAAACCCAAACAAGCCGAAGGAACAAAGGCTAGGTTGATAATGAAACAGCCAAAATCAACGGGCCCCACCCGAATCAGCCCAGGAGGAAGAGGAAGGTATCGACGCCAGGGGCTCAGCCAAGAAACTGCATAAGACGCCCTACGGTCCCTTGCACCGGTTTCGAGAATTGGGCTGAAACGGTTCTGGGTCCTCAGGCTCGGTGAGTTTGGGATCGAGCATTTACACGATCCTCGCCTTGACAAGCTTGAGCCAAAACACGCGAGAGTGTACAGGAGAGGAAACCGTGCAATTTATGCTCACGCAGGAGTTGATCATCATACAGGGCTTAGGTACGCATGAGTTGGTGTGTGCGCGCGCCACACGAGGGGCTTCAAGCCCTAATTATTCAATAGGCAGCTCCCCGGAACAAGAGTTTCGATCAACCCGAACTTTGTATATGAAGTGTACAGCGAAAGGAACGGCAAATTGTGCTGAACGAAGTGTTTTGCATCGATCAGTACGTCACATACTCCCTTCAACTACAGAGTGCTGCATGTCCACGATAAGATGATGCAGCTTTCTAGTGCAGCCGATAGCTGGCCTTACCCCAAAGCCTTACCCATAGGCCCTTAAGTAGTTCCTTTTGGGGGTTCATATATAGAATCCTATAAGGTAACCCCAACAAGGAACTACTATGGGGGCCTATGGGTAAGCCTTATTCTCCAGCCTTCAGATTTCCGAGGAGCAGCTCCTTGTTTTCCTCCTGGTGGTGCCCGTCGCCTGCATCGGCGGCTTTTTCGTGAGTCCGGGGCCCTGCCGGGGAAATGGCTCGTGGGCTTGGCCCTTACAGCATTTGGGGTTCAGGATTCTGGAGGTCTGGATGCTTTCAGTCTTTCGGGTTTTGGGTTTAGGGTTTTATGCGCCGTGACCCATGCCACCGAAGTGACGGCATCTTGCGATATTCTGGGCTCGAGCTCATCATTAAACCCCTTGTCCGAGAAGTATGTGACCATCCCAAAGCGCTTCACCCTGAACCCCGCAACTGGCACCCGAACCTCGAATTCCATTTTAAAGGAACTGCACCAAAAACCCTTAAACCCAGCACCCTGTATCCGTCTGGCTTGAGGAATTAGCTACCGGGGATTTAACACTGTGACTTGAGCTATACTCCTGACACTCTGTGCTGCTTATGTTGATCTAGTTACCTCACTTCAAGGGGGTTTAGGGTGTAGGGTTTGGGATTTAATTTAGGGTTCAGGGTTCAGGGAGATCTACATTTTGAAAACTTCTTGGCGTAAGGGGGGCATCAGGCCCTCTTCGTACTTCGTAGCGAGCCTAAACCCTAAACCCTAAACCCTAAACCCTAAACCCTGCGCTGGCGGGAAACAGACTCGAAGCTGCCCAGCTCTGGGCCTGGAACGCCCCGAACTTTGCGGCCTCCAAAGGAGCCCAAGCACGTGAATAGTGCAAAGCAATGGTTCATGTTAGGACGAACTGTTTAGGTGTGTGTGTGTGTGTATGTATGTATATATATATATATATGGTAAAAATATTTAAGTAATATCCCCGTGAATACCTCGGGGCCTGTCGGAAATGCAAGAGCTTTGGGATGCAAAGTTTGGGATTTGGGGCTTGGTGCTTTCCTTAGACTAAAGACCTAAGCCCGTACAGAAACCTTGTACGAAACCCTTGGTTTAGGGTTTAGGGTTTAAGGTGACACCTGACAGGGACCCTGATTCAAACCCTATGCTAGTTTAGGAAAGACCAGTGTAAGGTCGGCGTATGCAGCGGTACTTCACCAGTTCCCACAACGATGCAACCAAGTCGGACAAGGCCCCGGTTCCCAAACTTGTTGGGTTCAGCTCGTTGTCTGCTGGGGTTTTCCGAGCATCCGCGAGTGTGACCTCCCTAAACCCTAAACCCTAAACCCTAAACAGTTTTTGGTGTTTCACGGTTTGGGGTGGCGCGTCTTGGCTTCTTCCGGGGGCGGTAGAGGGGTCTTGTTTATCTGAAGCCTTGTGGACTAGAAGCCGACATGGATGCGGGTGGGGTCAAGGGGAAGGGGGTTCGGGTTTAGGGTTTAGGGGTTTAGGGTTTAGGGTTTACAGTATCCTACTTTAACGTATCGGTCAGGCCAGCAGGGGCTTGATCATTGTCAGCATTGAAAGCAAGGTAAGACTGAAGCAGAAATAAATTAATGAGTCAGTTATTTGTCAATTAATGAATTTAATTACATAATTGATTAATAATTAATTAATTAATTAATTAATTAACTAATTAAGCGAACTCGGTGTCTGTTCTTCAGTCTCCGCCTGCTGCATTCTCGGAGCATCTCCGAAAGCTCCTCAGCTTCCAGCTCGAGGGATTGACAAACACCGAACTCGAAACCGCAATCCCTCGGCGTTTAGGGGTCTAGGGTTTAGGGTTTATAGGGGTTTAGGGTTTAGGGTTTAGGGTTTAGGGTATAGCACCACGTACTTCTTGCCTGTCTGGTGCATAGTAGGGAATGGGGGAATGGGTTATAGGGACTACTATAAGGGACCTTAAGGGACTATCATAGGGATCCATTCCCCCATTCCCTACTAAGCACCAGACAGATAATGCTGTCCAGAGCGACTTAAGAAGAAGTCCCTAGTAGTGCGCAACCCCTCACGTTTGTGCTGAACTCGAAATCCCCTCAAACCGTGCTGCTTTCCAGCGCGAGTTCACAAACCCCCAACCACCGGAGGCTCCGAACCGAAGCCCGAGCCCGAGCCCTGGAAGGTGGACTTCCAGTTCATTGTCAAGGAGGAGCGCCTCAGCGACGACCACGCGGCCGACGTGACGGTCTCCAAGGCCCTCCTCCTGCGACTCGAGGTTCAGCTGTCGGCAGCGGTAGTCCTCCTGCCGCCAGCGGAAAGACCCTAAACCGTGAACCCTGAACCCTAAACCCTAAACCCTAAAAACCCTAAGCCCTAAACTAAACCAGATTTGTAGAACAAGCCAGAAGCTGCAAAGTCCCAAATAGGAAGCACAAGGCCATGGCACGAAGAGCCATGCCATATCCCCTTCATCTTGGCACCGTCTGCCCGGTCCATCAGGAGCCACAAAAAAGACGGAAAACATGCATGGTGCCCCAAAACTCACGCTCTCATCTAAGGCATCTAAGGAGTGTGGGAGTAAATGCTTCGAGTGTTGGTCATCTCGGTCTTGGAGCACGTCTCATGGCCTTGACGGAGCGACGGCCCAGGCTTAAGAGATCTGGGCTCAAATACGAGACTTGTTCGAGCTAAAGGTTTCCTCTCCATTTTCCGTTCGGTCTTCCTTGTTCAGGGTGTGAGATGCCGCGCAGAGAGTGTTGAATGCGGAACACAGAAATCCCAGCATCTCTGCGTTGCAAACAACCTGCAAAGCCTTCACAAGCCCCTGCGTGAACTAAACCCTAAACCGCCCCTGAGCCCAAAAAGCGTCCGAAAGTCCTGCAAAGCAGGGCCCCTACGTTGTGAAACCAATTCTGATGTTTGGTAGTACCTTAGATAATGCATGTGTTGTATATATTATACGTATTGTATCTATTTATGCTAACCTAAGTATATTGTGTATATATGTATATATCAATCACTTAATATTATTATACCCACATACTCTACTGCGCGCTTTCAGCCTACTGCTACCGCGAAGCTGAACCCATCTAAACCCTGGCCCTAAATCGTACGCAGCCCCCATTGTCAAAAGTCCAAGCCCTGGTGCCAGGTGAAGGCCTATGAGCGTGCGCAGACCATCCTTGCTCATAAGGCTCGCCCTGATCCAAAGCCTGCCTCAAGCGCACTGACAGGGGCTTGCTTGTAAGCATTGGTGTTAAGGCCTTGTCCGGAGGTTTATGGTTTGGGGTGGGGGGCGGGATGGGGGGGGGGAAGAGAGTGGGTGCCCAGTATTTACCTTGAACTTTGGGAGGATTTGGGCTCATTCCTGCCACCCCGAAACCGGAAAACCCCAGCAATAGCGGTAATAAGGCCAAGCAAAGCCACGATGACCTGCCAGTCAACCCTAAACCCACAGCAGTAGCTTTCAGGAGGCAAGATGAAGCCACGAGCAGCAACGCCCAGGAGCGACTGCAGGAAGCGCTGACGACAGGCGGAGCCGGGTTTGGGTTTAGGGTTTAGGGTGTTTATGGCACGCCCTCAAGCAGAGCGCTGCCAGGGTCTTCTGTCTGGTGCTTAGTAGGGAATGGGGGAATGGATTATAGGGACTACTATAAGGGACCTTAAGGGACTATCATAGGGATCCATTCCCCCATTCCCTACTAAGCACCAGACAGTCTTGCAGCGGTGTTGAGGATCCGAAGAAACGAAGCCAACAGATGAGGGACGAATTTGGGTCGAAGCTGGCAGAACTCCGAACAGCTATGTGGGGGTTTCCGAAAATTAGGGTACCTTATTTTGGGGTCCTTATAATAAGGATCCTATTACTTAGGGTACTACATTAGGGTCCCCTATGTTCGGAAACTCCCATGTATGTAAGTTTCAAGCAGAGCTCAGCCCTAACTCTAAACGCCGTGGCAGGGCAAAGCACCTAGACTCTAGATGCATTGAGCTTGCCATGAGCCAATCAGGTTCACAAAAAGCCCAGGCTTAGGGTTTAGGGTTTAGGGTTTAGGGTTTAGGGTTTAGGGTTTAGGGTTTAGGCCCAGGCTTACAAGATTGAAGCATGCTTGGTGACATGTGGTTTGGGGGTTTGGGCCTAAAGCGATGAACCGTGAGCTTCGCAACAGCTAAGCCGAGAACCTTGAAATCCTAGATACGGAATGCCTGAAACTTAACCGTAGATGCCGAAAGCCAAAAACTCTACATCCCAAGAGATCTGAACGCTAAACCCAAACCTAAAGAACTGAAAGACCACCCCAAGCCCCGCGATCTTTTGTCGATCCCTAAAGCCCTGAACCCGAACCTCAAGCTCAAACCCTGAACACCAGGATCCCCACCCCCTACAACTCTAAATAGGGTTTAGGGTTTAGGGTTTAGGGTTTAGGGTTTAGGCCCTACGCCCTGACCCTGAACCCTCAGAGGAACATCAACCAAACTCCAAGACCTCGACCCCTAAAACTCAAGACTTCAAACCCTGAACCCCAGGACCCCTAGACCCTGAAACCCTCAAAGGCTAAAAGCCCTAAAAGCAGAGTGCCCTAAAGTCTTAGGGCTTCTTCAGGGTTTTTGCTTTAGGGCCCTAGACCTTCAAACCCCTAAACCCTAAACCCTAAACCCTAACCCTAAACCTTTAAACCCCTAAGACCCCAAGAGCCAGGCATCCAGGAGCAGGCAGCCGCCGAGCTTGAGGCGGAGAAACGGCGCCAGGAGGAGTCGCCTGAAGACGAGCAGGCCGTGGGCTCCAGGGTTTTTAGGGGTTTAGGGTGTTTTTAGGGTTTAGGGTTTAGGGGTTTAGGGTTTTGGATTTTGGGTTTTTAGGGATTTGGGGGGTGTTTCATGGGTCAGGGCTGATTTAGCAATTACTGGTTCAGTATAGGGCCTATAGGCTATGGCTTGTAGGTTTAGAGTTTAGAGTTTCGGGCTGCAGGGTTTCGGCCTGTGTGGTTCTAGAGAAGGCGCAGTGACGTGGTTATTCATGTCTATGTTTGTCGTGTGTCGTTTTAGTTGTTTTTTCTGTATATTCGTGTGGTTACCAATTTTGCAAGAGCTTCTACAAGGTTGCTGAGCTTTGTAAGTTCTTTTGTCGTTTTGGGTGTTGAGGCTCTGCACGGTTTGATTGGGAAGCCCATCAACCGTGGTTCGAAAAACTGTCTGGTGCTTAGTAGCGAATGGGGGAATGGATCCCTATGATAGTCCCTTAAGGCCCCTTATGGTAGTCATTCCCCCATTCCCTACTAAGCACCAGACAGAAAAGCAACACTTCCGAAGACATCGGACGAAAGGACACTGACCGCGTCTACGACCTCCGTGACCTGGGTGCGTCGAAGCAGCTGCCCAACGTAGGCCGGGTCTTGGCGGATTGGGAAGGCGGCTCTGAGGTTTTTGGTACTGGGTGTCGGGTTGTTTGTTACCGGCCTGATTCGTATGTAAGTGGAGGCACGTCTTTTCTGAACCAGGAGATTGACAAAGATGTAGGAAGGTTTGTTTGGTGTCTTGTGTTTCGGACACGGGGTTTCATGACCTGCTTCTTGAAGGCAGTGTTAGTGGCTGAATAACGTTTGATGGTACTAGTATCCCTCCCAGTTCCCATGCAGGTGTAGTAAGCTATACCCAAACCCTCTTCGAATTATTGACTGAGTCGGGCCAATAGGCTATCCTTTTAAGTCCTAGCCCCTACCCAGGTTCGAGGACCGCGAAATGCACTCAGTTTTCAGGCGAGGTCTTTGGTAACCTTTGCTGTAATATAGGATCGTTTATAATTACCTATACTATTTTTCGGATTCCTTATTACTATTATAGTAAATATATACCCCCAAACCCTATTCTAATTATGAAGGCCCTACATTACTTGTAGACTCTCCTGGATCATTATGGGTTCGGGCTGGGGCTGTCAGCTTTGGAAAGGCCCCTACAGCAAGGGTGGTTGTTCGGTCTATCCGACGCGTAAGACCGAAAAGCAGGTGAAACAGGATCAGTATTGGTTCGCCAATGTTGTCAATCCTGCCTGAACGCAAGTTCAAACACAAGCAGCTGCAGACCAAGCCGTATCAGTTCAGTACAACAGATCCGTCGTAATAGCCTGCAAAACCCCAATCTAATTATTAATTCTTGCAGCCCCGAATGGCCGCAATCTCCGGTAAGGGTCCAGTGCCAGGCCGGGCGATCGAGACATTGGAGCGAAAGAAACCACGCAGCTCAGCTGCAGACTTTCTCGGTGTCTTCTATAGAAAACACCAAAAAGTTGGAAACCTGCTTAAGGACAAGCACGTGCTGGGATTTCCTATGCATTAGTCTTAAGGATTGAAGCTATTGGGTTTCCAGCTTTTAGGCTTCTCCTGTACTGTAAGGGTGTTTGGTGGATCCTCTCGATGGCACATGCAGTGTCCGCACATGAGACCCGCACAGTGAACCCCAAAATTTTCGACCTTTAAGCCCGTTCTGAACCGCATAAAACGGCAAGAACCAACTCCTGCACGAGAGAAGCCCTGAAAGGGTCCTCAGTTGCCATGGCAAACACCTCAAAACGCCCAATGTAGGGGCCTAATAAGTACCAATATACTATTGTGGGGGTTCCTTCTTATGATGTGAGTATAATGGGCCCCAAAACCCCATTCCAGTAATAAAGGCCCATATATTAGAAAGCCTAAGCTTCCCTCAACCCTACACCCTAAACCGAAAAGTACTATTAGTACTTTTCAGTTTAGGTTGCAGGGTAACTATGAACCAAGACAGCCAAGCCCTCATCTCTGACGTGCCAGGGCGTGAGCCCGGCGCCCAGTTGAGAAAGGGAGTAATATTCTGGTAATGTTATAGCAGTATAGCAAATTATGGTAATATGAGAGTAACAGTATAATAATAATACAGTATAGTATTGTGGTAATTTTATTGTGGGGCGGGTGCGAGCGGGTGTCAGCTGCCTCCTGGCGAAATCTTAAGTCCTTCCAAGTTCCATGTACAGATGTGAGAAGACGAGGCAAGAGGATCCGAGTGAGTCGCCAATAGTAGCGAAGTGCACCTTGCAGGCTTACATAGGGCAGGTTAATTAGGCTTGGTCGTTGTGTCGCTTGCAAGACTGGCTAAGTTTCAAATTATGAGAAACTCTATCTCTGATGTGCATTGGGTGTCCTGCTTCATGTAAGCGGCATGGTGAAGGCAGTAAGCCCAGGTGGCTGTTTCAGTGGGTTTTCAGGCTTGAGGGCCTGAATCCTTTTGGGGCCCGGGGTTCGTTACTTCGACTTCCGACTAGAGGACATGTTACAAAGGCCTTAATTCGTACCTATACTATTTTGGGGGTTCCTTTTTATAGTTAGAGTATAATATGCCCCAAAGCCTTGGGGCATAGTTTGCTGCAACTCTGAAAACGGAGGGTGTGGATTGTGAGAATCTGCCGCCCAGAACAGTAGAGGCCGTTTGGTTCCTGGGTGTCGGAAGCGATGGTACCTGCACCTCGAAAGAGGTGCATGAGAGCACTGCAGGCTCAATGGCAGCAGCATGGTGGACACGTGCCGGCCTAAGTTTCTTCCATGCGAGTCGGTAAAGTAGGGCAGGCCAACTTCCCAACCCCTTCTAACTCTGGACCCAGTACTCCAGAAACTCCGGCGTCTGAACCCAGGCCCGAGAAAGGGATAGAAATGCAGCATGGAACCCCAAACCCTAAACCATAAACCCTAAACCCCTAAACCCCTGAACCCCTAAACCCTAAACCGGGAGGTGAGGGTCTTTCATGCTGCGCACCCAGTGCGCCTGAAAACCTGGCCCCAAGTCTCCGCCGAAACAGAGTGACTTGGTGAACTAGACTACTGCGGGGGCCTAAATTATACAAGCCTCGACCCCAAACAGCAAGTGGGAGAC
>CAJNDV010010491.1:0-17668 GCA_905221635.1 Symbiodinium sp. CCMP2456
TTTTTAATGAAATTCCTTAAAAGATTATTAGAACATAGAAAATCTTGATTAATAATATAAAATATAAGAAAATATAAGGATATATAAAATAAAAGATAAAGATCTTCTATAATATTGAAATAAAATTATAATCTCCTAGACAAAGTCATTCGATTAAAGATAGAAATAAAAATAATAAATTTATAATTTCGAAAATCATTCATAAATTTATTGAATCAAATATTTAGATAATAAGAATATGAAATAGAAGATATTGCTCATCTAAGATAAAGAAATATTCAAATAATAATAAATGACCTCTCATTATAATAAAAATAATTTCATTATAATATATACTATATTATTTCTTTGATAAAGACTTTCGACTTAGGTGGCACGTATATTTCAGTGCAGCTTATGATTGAGCATAGCATAGAAGAAGAATCCGGATGTATCTCTCCTCAAGCAAAAAGCAGAAAACATGAAGAATAATAATTGGCATATTTCCTGAAAGATCAGATATTATAATCGTCATATCAATATAAAATTAATATAATAAAAGGGACCGGAGATAATCATGATAATGATTAATCTGATTAAAGAAATTAATGATTCATCTATATTAGATTAAAAGAAGAATATCAAATCAATATTCTGAAATATACTGACTTCGTATATTATGATTGATATATATATAATGAAAAATCAAATATTATTATTATTATGATAGAGGGGGGCCGGGGACCTCGAATTATCCGAATTATTTCTGAATCATTTTGATTCGGGTCCCGGTCCGGATCCAAGATTTCTGAGAGATCTGGTGCGGATAATGTTGGATCTAGGAATTATTTGAATTATTTCTGAATTATTTTGATTCGGGTTCGGCCCGGATCCAAGATCCAAGATTGCCCAGCGGTCTTGTGCGGGCAATCTTAGATCTTGGATCTGGGCCTGAATCAAAATTATTTAAATGATTCGGTCGATTATTAGATCTAAGATTGGCCTAAGCAGAGCCCTCAGAAATCTTGGATCTAGATCAGAGCCCGAATCAAAATGATTTAGAAATAATTTGAAGAGATTCTTGGATCCAAGATTGTCCATATAAAATCATTAGGCAATCTTAGATCTTGGATCTGGACCGGAGCCCGAATCAAAATAATTAAGAAATGATTTAGAAGATTCTTAGATCCAAAAGTGTCCGCGCAAGACCTCTGGGCAAGCTTGGAACCTGGACCCGAGCCGGAGCCCGAATCAAAATGATTCGGTTGATGCAAATAAAGTTATGCCAAAGACTCCCGCTTTCGGAATCGAAAGCTAATATTTAGAAAAGAAAAATGTGCATATATAAAGAGAAGTTAAAAATATTTAAATATTCATATATAGAGATATCATTTATTTCTTCTAGATTTTTTTAATATGGGACGGCGCCAAATCTATGAAGAAGAGAAAAAGAAAATAAATCTAGAAATTAAAGAATTAATAAAATCATAATATTTTATATTAAAAAATAAAATTGGCCAGGTCAAATATCATTTTATATAATTTATTATAGATTCATCTATGAAATTATAATATATATCTTATCTTAAAAAAATAAATATAAATATATTCAATATATGAAAGAATATTTATGAATATAAATAAAAAAAATAAATATTAATATTATTCCTCTCTAAAAATTATATAATATTTTCTTTCAATATATCCTTATATTTTTTATTTAAGATCTTAAATGTATATATTTTAAAATATATTATATTATTTATTTTTATACTTTTAGAAAAATATGAACTTTAATTTATTATTAATAATATTTTTTTATAAAGAAAAATAAGATAAATTAAATATATTAAAAATTCAAATTTATTAAATTATTTATCAATCTTCTTATTTATCTATAATTTTAAATACAACTAATTATCTATTGAAATCGAAGAATATAAATAAATAGAATAATCTCTATAAAAAGAAAGATATATCCCTATTCGAAATTAGAAATCAAATCAATATAAATATATAAATATTTATATCATCCAATCAATAAGCGGAAATATCCAATCAAAATTATCTCATTTCCTCTATTAAATTAATTATTCGTCTAATCAATCAATCATTCAATTCGATGAATTAATCAAATCAAACCAATCAATCTCAATTCTCCCCGGCCAACAACCACCTCCATCCAACCGGCCGCCAACCCTAAACAATCGAAGAAATAATCCCAATAGATCCAGACACCCATACAGACACGCGCCACGCAGATACACAGACAGACAAACAAACAGACAGAGACAGACAAAGACAGACAGACATAGACAGACAAGGACAGACGGAGACAGAGAGAGACAGAGAGAGATAGACAGAGACAGAGAGAGAGAGACAGACTGAGCGACGGACAGAATGACGGACACAGAGACGGACAGAGAGACCGACAGAGAGAGATAGAGAGATAGAGACAAAGAAACAGAATACTCCACAAAGAGACAGAGAGACAAACAAACAGACAGACACACAAGCTGACGCACAGAGATATTCAGAGAGACGTATGGACAGACACAGAGACACCCAGACACACGCCCACAGAGAGACCTGCATTCAGAAAGCACGGCACTGGAGCTCTAAAACTTCTAAAATTTTAATACCGGGAGAGAAGTGCTCACGGAAATTTCAGAAATTTTTGTACCGCGAGACAAGCCCGCAAGAGGCTTTC
Source organism: Symbiodinium sp. CCMP2456 (assembly GCA_905221635.1). Lineage (NCBI taxonomy): Eukaryota > Dinophyceae > Suessiales > Symbiodiniaceae > Symbiodinium > Symbiodinium sp. CCMP2456. The sequence continues at coordinate 2,690 of CAJNDV010010491.1, forward strand.
AAAAGGAAACACGTCAAAAAAACAAGTTACAAGAGACCAGGGGCACGCACAGAATCACGGGCGCAAGCAGCACGACACTGTTTTATTAGAGAATATTTTCGAATAAATATACATTTTAAATTGGGTTATTGTTCTATGCATACATTTGCTATATTGCATTAAGAATGTTCGAACAATTAATTGTTGCATCATTCCAAATAACCAGATTTTCAGATAATCTATCCTACTATAAACCGGGCGCTACGACCCCATCTATCCTGCTCCGACATCCATTGAAGATCCGAGATCAATCCGATCTATAAAATAATAAAATTCAAGCCGCATGTCCTAAACCTCAATGATTTAATCAAGCTACTCGCCGCTACCCTCCTTACTCATCCCGAATATCATGTACTTCGGACCTCATATATCCAACCCCGTAACATAACACAGAAACCCCAATCAAAAAGACCACCAACCTATATACTGAATGGCCAAAATATTTCCCATTAAACTTATGAAGAATCTTGGTAACTATATTAAAAACAATGACTACATTAAATAGAAAACTAACCTGCCAAAGTAGTCATCATACAAAAACTACAGAAAATCGCAATAGAATGAAAATATCTAGATAGATGTATTTGTTTAGTTTGCATACATATATATATATATATAAATACAGATAAAAATGGAGATACTGCAGAGATTGGTAGGCTTTTCTTCCTGTTATCTATAATCTTAAAAAATGTCATCTTACTGATTATATATTTATGGTTATTTGAAATTAAAACGAAAAAGTAGTTTCAGTAGAGGTATTCAAGAATATGAAAATCATGAGACCTATCAATCTATATATCTGTTCGTATGTATGTTTTTTGAATGACGAGCCGCGCCTCGGCGCAAACCTCAGCCTTAGTGGGAGATCGTACGAAAAGAAAGGTTTCTTCTGCCCGTGGATTGAAGCGCTCTAGAATAACAGATGCAGACGTGATTCGGTAAAGGCTCGAGGTCCGCCTGCACAGGTGGAGAGTTTGGCCTCGTTTTCATGGCGACCGGTGTTTTCGGAACCGGAGGATTGTCTGAAATGGCTTCAGCCTTCCGTTTCGTCAATTCAGCTGGCGTTTGTGGCGCGGGCTTGGAGGCTCTTGAATTTCGAGCCAGTGCTGCTGGTGTTTTGGGTTGGGCAAGCCTGTCCGACATTGCCTTCAAGGCCGCAGGTGTTTGCGGTGCAGGCGCAGGAGCACTTGCAACAGAATCTCTGCTTCTGCTTATTGCTGCTGGTGTCTTGGGCACCATGGTCCCGGACGCAATGCGCGCTGGCGTTTTGGGAACAATATCGACAGTCCAACTCAGGTCTGGCTCCGAGGATGGTGGCGCAGTAGGCGATGTCTTCGGCGTCGGCTTGGCGAAACCAGCAGCTGAGCGCAACCTCAAAAGAGGCACATGCCCAATCCTGCTGCATTCATTGGGACATGACACAAATAATTAAGCCGAAAACACAGCATCTGCAGCTGTATGAATCACGACATTGCCGCATGCATCGGCATCTGGCTGCCAGTGCCTATACAATGTATGTATACAGACGTAATTGCTATTCACATTCTTGCAAGGTGTTTCTCGAGTCGTCATGCGTTAGTGCAAATCATTTGCCGAAACGGCAAGGCATTTGGGCCCCAGCGCGCCCGGGTCTCTCCTTGATGCCCCCCGTGCCCTACTTAGGGTTTTATCTTGCGGCAAGATCGTCGTTGTTTTCTTGCTTTCGCGTGCTTCCGCTCCTCTTGCGTCCGCGTTTAGCTTCACCCTCGCCTTCCTCTGCGTTCTTTCACCTCTGACTTCTTCTGCAAGCTCGTTTCCCCCCCCGGCGACCGTCCCCGAGGCGGCTTTCCTTCGCCAGCTCTTTCTGCCTTCCATGAGTGCTGCATCTCTGTCGTTCCGGCTGTCGCTCTCGGTCTCAGTATTGCCTTCGTAGCTCTCTGCTGATTGCGGTGAAGAACTCGATTCTTAGACGAAACCCCTTACTCCCTCTATCGTATGCCACGAGACAAAGGAATGCAAATTAAGTCCATAACTGCCTCCAAGCCGCGTGCGGCTGTCTGCAGCCAATGCAGGACTGGCCGGGGTATGCGGCCGTAGCGGTGCATGGACTGCTGTATGTACCGCTGGGGAGGCGGCTGCTCGACATGGGCCTGGAGTCTGCGGTCCCGGGATGACCGCAGCAACCGCCGGTGTTTTCGGAGTGACAGAAACTGAATGGACATGGGGTCCCGGCACAGCTGGTGTCTTCGGAGGAGCCACAGCAGAAGCTGGCAACGCCGGCGTTTTTGGCAACGCTACGGCCTCCACACGGGCATAAGGACTAGGAACTGCAGGCGTTTTCGGTGGAGCCACACTCTCGGCGCGTGCGTGGCCAACGGGCAGTGCAGGTGTTCTCGGCGGAGCCACACCTGGCTCCGCGAGCAATGACCTCCCCATATTCGCCCTAGCCACGCCTGGTGCAGGTGTGGTTGGGGGAGGAATTGAATCTCGAGGGAGGCCTGGTGTTCTCGGGGGCGCAATCGACATCGCTGGGGTTGCAGGAGGGGCGACGAATCCGTCACGTGCAAAGAGCTGAGGCAATGCCGGCGTTCGAGGCGGGGCGACGGACGCTGCCTGGGCCGAGGGCGCTGGTGTTCTAGGTGGGGCTACAGGCTCGTGTGCCGACCCTGGAGCCGGGGTTCGGGGAGGTGCGATGGAATCAGTTCTGGCTGCACTGGCCACTGCCGGGGTTTTTGGGGGTGCAGGAGCGAAAGCCGCGAGGGAGCTCTGCAAATTCCCAGAAGTTGCCACAGCAGCGCTGGCAGGGGGTGGTGCTCCACGTGGTCTCTGCAAGCCAGAAGTAAATTGCCGTGCAGATGCGGCTGAACCCGCAGTATCGACTGTATCAACTCGCCCGGTCGCCGTAGAATTGCTGCTGTTGAATGCCGGAGTGCATGGCTGTGCCTCAGCAACTCTGGCTGGCATTGCGGCATCTTCTTCGACGATGTGAGTGGCAGTGAGTCCTGTGTCAATCCGCGACCTTCGCTTTCCACACATCAAGGGATAGGCGTCTGCAAATCACTGGGCCAATACCATCAATCCAGCACAGGCACTCAGTCTCGTCGCTTGGCCGCTCCCCAGCGACAAAGATAATCTTACCTGCAAGCACACCGCATAGTGCAGGCCGCACAAGTTGCAAAATACGGTAGAGCCAACTGGCGGGATAAATCACCGTAGATTGGAGTGCTCGGCGATAAATGCGGGACATCGCTGATTCTTCTTCATACGAGAACTCAAAATTGATCAAGGAGTAGCTGTGTGAAATGGTTTATTCAGCTTCTATGTGACTTAAGGCACGGGAAATCAAAACCCGTCCACCTTGTCGTTTCAACCCCAACCAACACAGCCTTCTACTACCCTTTGGAATTGGTCCACTGGCCCCGTTGAGTTGTAGATCTATCGACGGGGCAACTTGCAGAATGGGCCCTGGTACGTGATGTTTCACACATGCATGGTCTGAACAAGGGCCAAAGGCTTGACAAGTATCAGCTTTGTAGGGTTAACTTTAAAGGCTAACGAATCACGACGTCTCCCGTCTCCCAAATCTGTCTCTTGAGGCTGTACTTTCAACCACTTCGGCGATGCTTTGAAGACTTCCGAGACATGCGAAAGGGGACCAAGGCATTCATGGTTGAAAGGCTTTGTTCTGCTTTTACTTGGTGGCAGTCTTAGATGCTTGAAATTATGGCAGCGGCTGGTGGCTACAGTATGCGTCAATCCTACCCGAACCCATCCCAGAATCTCACAGCCAGGAAGGGCCTTTGTTGTGGCCCTTGCCGTCGGCCTTGCCGCTCCCCTTGCCTCTGCCCTTGCCTTTGACTCGGCCCTTCTGTCGACCGGGGTCTTCTGATGTCCCCTGGCAATGATCTTCGACATCAAGCAAGCACAGATTCGGCTGAATGTTGCTGTGCAGAACATGTCGCCTCAATGCCATCCTGCTCCTTTTTGTCGCTGGCTTCCGCGTACCCCTCCTCCAGAGTATGGCCAGCTAATGGTTCTGTCAGACTCAGAAAGACTCGGGCTTAAGTGCCTATACTTCCCCACATAACCCTCATCAAGGCCCTATCCGGTCCCTTCGAGGGGTACTAAGCCCGCCCTTATTCAGTCCTTGTCTTGCATGGAAGCCTTGCCTTTGCCTGCTCCTTCTGGTCCCTTTGCTTTGCCGCCTTGTCCTTTGCCTTGTTCGCCCTTACCACGATCCTGGCCATGAGGGCCCTGCCCTGCCCCCAATGTTTGGATCTTCTTGGACAGTTAGCAGGATGCAAGCGGTTCCAATACCTGGCCCTAGTTCAATTTCATTACCTGCGCACACGCTGAAGCTGAAGGCGCTAGCGCTTTCCGAACCCGGCCTCGGTCATGCGCTCGAACAACATCTGCGCAAGGCAAGAAAGTCCGTTCCGTTCGACAAGGATTTCCACAAGTCAGCTCAAGCAGCTTCGCTTGCTGTCCTTGCTTTCTTCTTTCCTCGCAAGCCTCTCTGTTTGCTCTGCCTCGCAGTCCACAGGTCGGTTGCAGCCAGCTGGAGCGAACAACGATGAGCCAAGGAGAAACATATCAGTCAGGGAAGGAGAGATTCTTTGCTGGGGTACTCTACCAGTTTACTTTAAGGGTTGCTGAATCCCACCTTTCGCGACGCGCCAGCTAAACTGCTTCTGCCCACTCGTGCACTTTCTGGCACCCAGTTTTTGTTGCCTGCTGCTTCGAGGTGGTGGGTTTCCTATACTGCTGCCTATGACTGTCGAGTTCAGCTCTGCCACACTGAGCATCCACGCCGCCGCACAAGAAAAGTTCAGAGACACTGCACGAGCGAGAATCAATGTGCACCTGCCTCATTGCATTCTTCCAACGACCAATCCTTGTCCTCCGATGTGCTACTGACAGCTGTGACGCATGTGAACCGGTTCCTTTACTGTGAGCCATCAAAGCAGAGAGTGGTTGACCTCAATACTTTCCGGTATCCCGTCCTTGTAAAACTTCGCCTTGTCGATGAAGGTGTTCGCTTCTGCACGAAGTGTCGTTACTAGTCCTGAGCACTGATACTGATATAAGTCCTGTCGGATATAACTGCCTCGCAATGCTTTAAGCAAAGCTGCTGGGACGCTCCGCCAAAGCACATCCAACGAATATCAAACGCCTTGTGTCACTACCTGTCGCACTTGACTCACAGACGGCAATGTTCTGTTCAATGGCAATCGAGCACAGCCTCTCTCTTCATTCTCCATGTCAAAAAATGCCTCAACTGCAGGCCGCATCTCTGTCGCTTGACAGTATATACAGGAACACATGCTACGTAGCCTCAGTCGCACTCAATCTAAGCGGCAACATGATAGCAAAGGCCCTTGCAGTAGTGCTATGTGGTTGTTCGAACTCAGGCTGGGTCATAGTGCCTTAAAGCGCCTCCCAGAGAATCTTCATGCTTGAGCTTCCAAGGTCATCTCAGACCGGTCGTAACCCTCCCCCACCCACCCCTCTAGCCAGCACCATCGCCACTGTCACCAACCTGCCGGCGAAAGCCACATTTGTTTGCTTTCGATCCGAAGGTTTTCCTGTGTTTTCAATACGAAAAACCTTGACCTGTGCCCGAAGAATAGTAATGGTATGTGGAAACGTCACCCGAAACCTCCCGGTCTAGCACCGGATCCAAGTTGCCAATGCACTGCAATCCACAGCGAGCTTTGCCAGCTTCCGTTGCAGCCATGGCAACTCTGCAACAGCAGATGGCACCTGCGACATCATATCGCATCCGACTCAATGCCATACTATCTCCCACAGATGGACCTGCAAATTCCAGATTGAATCCAAGCTCTGAATGCCGCGGATGCGAGGGCCTTCGACCGGAGCATCACGTCGCTTCTCTTGGTCAGGCCACTGATATGAGAGTGCAAAGAAGAATTGACCTTGCATGTGAACGGGACTGCCTGGGGTGTCAACTATTCCGGGCAAGCGCATGTAAATCATGACGGGGTGTGCTTGCTGTGTTTGTGGGAGAGTCGTGTGCCTGTGCGTGGATGGATGTGGATGGGTTCTTTTGTCCGCGCAACACAAACCTTAGCTACAGTCACAACGCAGGTGTGCACAAGGCACGCGGGACATTTGTAACCTGCCCTGTGCAAAGAAGCAACCGTTGTGGACAGGACATCGTACCCTGGACATACTTGCATAAAAACAAGTGAGAACCCAGACTATACTACAATTACCTATGCATGCAAAAACTCGTGAAGCATTCTTCTTTAGTTTCCCGCCTTGGTTGTACATTGTACCGTCGGTTCGGTCTGCTAATGACTTCACATTCACCGGCAACCGCGGCAACCTTTCTTTGCGGCCTACCGAATTATTCGCCTCGGCCCGGCCGAAGCGGCCAAAGGTCTCCGCAACCTTCTGTTCCCCTCTTTGTAATCCCCTCCCCGATGACCCACCCGTCTGAAGGAGCCACCCCACCCCTCCCGCGCCCCTTGCTGCCGCAGCTGTATGCTCATCACCACATCCGAATTTGGACAGTGACATGTACTTCCACGGCCTGCAGCCAGCTGGGTTCATGACCTCTTGTTTCATGAATGCAAACTGCACTTGGATTCAGTATGTGCTGTCTCTCGCATCGCCGAAAGCAACTTACTTACTGCGCAATGGACATTTGACATTTAATGATGAATTACCATCGTCTGTGTCACTTCAATGCCTTGGCTACACGGGAAGATCCCGACGCATTCATTCGTCTTGAGGACCCCCCCCTCATGTTTGGACCGATGTGCAAGACTGCTTGGCCTAAGGATGTGTTTCCCTGCGACACAAGAAAGACGTCCGCAGAGGTGCACTATCGTTTCGTATCCTCACTCCATGGTTAAGAACATCCTCATTGGTGCAGCAGTGCATTTTTTGCATGATCTCGGCAGTCTGGCATGATGGATTGCCACTATCTCTGCAAATTATTTGGAAGCATTAGCACCTGTATCCGGCCCAATTTCTCTTCCGGGCATGTCTTGCGAACAGAAGATCTGGCATATGATTGGCTGTTTCCAATGCAGTTCCCATGCTAACAATAATTGCAATTGCTTTTTCGGACTGTTAGGGTGCCGGGCATCCATCCACATCTGCAGTGCCAAACCCTGGACGGAAAAAACTCACCAAAAAGGCCAGAGGGAGTCCATGCAAACTTCAAAAATTTGCGAACCCTGCATGTTCGGCCGGACTAATCCGTTACCCTACAGTGTGAACAAAAACCTCGGACTGAGCAGACAGGGACAGACGGGCTCTCTTTTGAAGCCGTTGCAGAAAAGTCCGGAGTCGGTGAAACGGACTCGGAAGAAGAGCGGTGCCGACAGGCAAAACGGCCCGGGACAACTTCTTCTGTGGCTGTCAAGCCGGCCACCCACTGACCAAGTGAAAACACAGCTGTGAAATTGAGTCAATTCGATGAGGGTGAGAAACGGACAACACACGTAAGTGCAAGACTGCAGAGTCCAAAGTCCAATGGAAGACCGCGCCGTGAGGTGCGTGCGGACGGATATGCGCAACAGCCCGTAGCCGTGTCTCCAGTTGGCGGAGAAAGGGGTTGGCCACGGCAGAGTCAAGAATGCAACCGACCGCTGCGAGCCAATTTCAACCAATAGCTGCGCACGGACAGTTGCCGTTGCGTCCTAATCCCTAATCAAACACATCAGATTAAACTCGGTATCGCTCTGTCGGACCAGTCCGCTACCCTACAGTTTGACCACAACTCCGCACTGAGCAGACACGGACAAGTCGGATTCTGTTTTGTTGAAGCCGTTGCAGAAAAGTCTGGAGTCGGTGAGACGGACTTGGAAACAGGGCGGTGTCGACACGCAAACTTTTTGTGGCGTGACCCGGACAGGGGAACCGCCCAAATCAACGGCGGCTGAGTTATACTATGAGGCAAGGAAGCTTTGAAAAGCATCCCGAGAGGGAGGCATCAAAAACAAGTGTTCAAAAGATCAAAAAAACTAAGGATCAACAAATCCTGTCCACAGTTTATAAGCGAAATACAGAGGAGGCAGGGTAATACGCGTTCCAAGTCAAAGGCCGTGTTTGCTTCCGGAATCCCGCCAATGCATTGGGAAGAGCATTTCGTCTGTCGAACAGAACCTGCTAGTAGTCGAGAGAAATCTTTCTGGCCGTGCATGAGAATCTTAGCTCCGTGCTTGAAAAGCGCCAATACTTGGGGGAGCACCTTCTGGCTCTGGTCCGGAAAAGCACTCCGGCCGCGCCCGGTGGTGTTTCTTTCTGTTTGCTGGTATATATTTCTTAAGCACGCCCCCTCATTTCGCGATTCCGGTTCATCATATATCTCAAACACGACCCCCCGTTTGACGATTCCGGGTCATCAAAAATCTTAAGCATGCCCCGTCATTTGGCGATTCCGGTTCTTCATATATCTTTAACATGCCCCGTCATTTGGCGATTCCTGTTCATCATATACCTTAAACACACCCCCTCATTTGGCGATTCCGGGTCTGATATATCTTCAACACACCCCCTCATCCGCGATGCCGGGTCTTCATAGAGCTTAAACACGACCCCTCAAGCGATTGCGGCATTTGCAAGCCCAATGTACATCTGTATCACGGGTTCTGAAAGGGTCCATATGGGGCGCATTGTCGCTGGCACGATGATGCTGCAAGGTGAATGCCTGTAGATGGATTGTGAAAAAGAAGCACGGGATTTTGCTTTGCACCAAATTTTGTGGTTTGCACAAGCTATTGCAGGATCAATTCCCAGGCTTTTTGGTTTTGCAGGAAGCTATTGGTGATTTGAAATGTGTCAAGTTTTTCCTTTGCTTCAAGCTATTTCGAAATTCCAATTTGCAGGCTCCCGTCTTGCGCCAAGCTATGGCGGGATTACAATTCCGTGGCTTTTGCCTTGCATCGTGCTATTAAGTAATCCCGATTTGCAGGATCTTGATTGTGCCACGGTATTGAGGAATAGCACACTTCTTATTTGCTACGTATTTCTCTCGTTATTTACTTATTTCTGTCGTTCTTTATATATTTCACTCGTTCCGTTGTTATTTGTTTTTCTTTCGTTAGATTTGTTTCTCTTTCCCTCTGTCCTGCTCTTTCCCTCTGTCCTGCTCTCTATGTTTTGCTCGGAAGAGTCTTTGTTTAATCCCTGGGACCTTTGTCTGTGCTTCACGCTGTTTCTTCTCCCCTGCTCGCCATTTTGCTTGTAATGACAAATAGTTTCTGCGATCTCTGAAACAGTTTTTTGACGTCTAGAACAAACTCTGGAAACTTCATTCCATCTCTAGAAAAGAATAGATGCAGAGGCTGTAATCAACGGTGGGCAGAGGTACACCGTGACTCTGAGGCAAGTAAGCCTTCAAAGGCATCATCTCGAGAAGCGAGCACACGGAGCCCTGCAAACAAAGTCCAATGCAGCAGAACACGCTCCGTATCGAACCCACGGTCGGGCGGGTTAGAGCCACAGCTGAGTGCATCCGCGGTATCGTTGGAGATACTGGGACATGGTTAACATGGATGGAAATCCCCGTCATTCCTCGTCTTGGAGCATAGCGAAAGCAATCCTGGCATAGACCCTGAGCCGCGGACAGCCGACTCCCCGGTAAGCTTTTTTGGCTGTCGTTGCTTTTTCCTTGGTGCCGTCCGTCGCTGGTCCTTCTTTACTCTTTCACGCCTGCCCTCACTGCGGTCTCCCCTGAGGTTTGGTGCCGCTTGTGCGATGCAGTCGATTCCAGCTTGACTTTGCTTGGCTCCGCGTCGCGTCGTCCCGGAGTTCCGGCGGATCAGGGTTCAGTTGTCCTTTCTGGCTCGTTCGTCTGCCGCCTCTCCGACACCTCCTGTGCGGTGCTCCGCGTGTGGATGAATTTGGTGACGTTCGCCTCCGACTGATGGCGTGTGCAGATGACTCCTCTGTGGGTTTGGGTGGCTTCGTTCGTCTCCCGGGCTCCCGTCAGCTTTGCTTCCAGAAAATAGTCTCCCGTGCAGAGCTGTGTGCCATCTTCCCTCGGCTTCCGCCCGGTTGCCTCCCGAAAACTTCAGAGGAGCTCGCTGCCCAAGGAGCTCTGCTTCTCATGCTTCACAACTTCTGCGCGAAGGGCACCTCCCGTGTCCTCCTGCCTTCCGATCTCCAACTCCACTTGGCTTGACCAGCACCACGAAAGCTTGCCGGGGTCCACTCTGACAGCAAAAGCAGTCAAAACCCATCTGCCACCCAACCCAGATGAAGGCCGGGGAAAGGGCGCCTTTGTGCCACGACGTCGGAAACCTGAGGCAAAGGCGCAAAATCACAACCACGGAAGTCGACAGAGCAATCCACGATCCGAAGGACGGATGAGGATCCGCCGGCGGGCTTTAACATCCAAGATCAAGGCCGCGATCTGATCCAAGGAACCGGAGATAGGAGTGCAACGGCAAATCCGAGTAGGATGGGGAAGAGGAGCGGTTGGGCAAGTGTGTGTGTGTGTGTGTGTGTTAAAAGTTACTCCCGAGGCGGAAGAATCAACAACAAGGCAAGGAGGACGGCCCGGGGCAAGAACAACCCCCAAGCATGCCCACGGCCGTGCTGCCATAGCGGCGACGGAGTTCTGCATCGCCACCCGGAGCTTCAACAATCCACCTCTCTTCCAACTCAGATTGGAGTAGCTCGTCCACAACCGCGCGTTGGCAATGGCGGAGCGCCACACCGATTCGCAACGTTGGAGCGGAAAGGTGGTCGAGTTTGGCCGTGCTGATGGCCGGTCTCCGCGAGAAATGGGCCCAGTCGAATTGCAAAAGAAGTTCAAGACTACCCCGATGACACCAGACACCAAGTTGTGCACCAAAGTTCATGCTACCACCGTAGCGGGACACTGCCAGGTTAGGTCCAAAGTATAACCCGCTGCCGTCAACAGGTGCATCTAATTGCAGATTGCTCGGGGTCTAGTACGGCCTGATTTTGCTACTAGCCCAAGTAGCCACCTGTCGAGAAAGGCCATCGCCCTCATCTTGCTGACATGCACTCAATTGGCAGCGGGCAAACCTAGCATGTTTAAGCAGACATCCCGAAGTATGGACAGAGGCCCTGAATGAAGCCATCAAGTCACCAAACATGAGACTGGGCCCTCAGCACATCTGTGAGGCTGTAGGAGGCGACGAGTGGGTGTGTCCAACACGCGCCCGAAATTGATCTCGACCCCGGATTTTGCAAAGGGAGATCTAGGGAACATTGAACGCCCATAGTCCGAGGTTTGCCGAAACATCTGGCGCAAGCGAAAGCGGAGCACGGCCAGATGCAGTTTCCCGTTCGGTTGGCGAGTCCTAGGACGAGATGCATGATACCTGGTTCAAGACGTCCAACTTTCCACTGATGTCTCGGCTTGCCAGGGACGGCCCATGAGAAAAGGGCATGCTGAGGGTGCGCTGGGCTCTGCGGCTGCTGAAAGTGGAATTCAGTTTCCTCTGATGCTTGGGTCTCAAAACCCAGAGCCTGGAGGCCTTCCCTAATTAAGAAATTAACATGAATTGGGGCAGACATGGAGCCCATCACCATGAAAGCCACAGCTACCACCCTTCTCCCTACCCACGGCTCTGTGGCGCGTAGCAGGCCCCGCTGGAGAGTAGGGGGGTGTCCTTGTCAAGGCAGGGTTTAAGGTTTCGGATTTCGGCGATCACACTCGGAAAACCCAGGCGAGGCATATGGTTCGAGGTCTTCAAGCAAGTGAAACAATGTTCGCATGTGGAACCACAAGACACAGACCCTAAGCAGTTAGAATCTGTAAGTTGAGGGGTTCCGCTTGTCGTCATCAAAGTGCACTCTGGTATATTGGCTAGTTAGCGGACTTCAACGGCTACGCCGAGGAGGCTAATGTCGGGGTATAAGGCAACAAGCAAGGCCATATTCAGACTTATGATGAACCGGGACGCTCAGGAAAGGTGTAGTCTCCTCCGAGTCCTTTCGACTTTCGTAAAGCTTGAGTTCACGGATAACCCCTACGAAAGACAGCCAGCGACTAAAGTTATAAGTCACAGGAACCTATGTGACCCAAATGGAACTCAGACAACGTAGTATCGCTCAACCTTAATTGTACGAGCAATTAGTTAAGTGTCCTATGCAGCGAATTGGGCTCTCACTCCAAGCCAGATGTGAAGGAGTTGTTGCCAGACCAACCTGACTTGCTCTGCCTTCAGTCAGAAGGTGGCTTTTTCAGTCGCCAGCTTGGGCTTGCTCTCATCATTGGACAACCGGCAGAACGATTCAAAAGTCTCCTTTCCACGTATGAACCTATTGCATTTCTTGCCCACTTTGAATTTGATTTCGCGCGTGCACTTCATATGGACAGCTGGCCGTGCAGTTTCGTGCAACCCATGAGCTCACAACGAGGCCGCTGTTCTGCTAGGAAAAGTCTCTATGCACGCTCGTGACCTCACATCCTCATAAAACATTCAGGCCGCACCACACTCCAGCCATACTTGCCGCTACCATTCGGGGTGAGGGGGGGGCTATGAAGCGACTTGCATCATACCCTTCCGGTCCAATCCCTGAAAGCAAAACTCCCGACATGACGTAGAGATGACCCAGGACGAGGCAGAGAGGACAAGAAGGCACTACGCGACGCACACGGCGAGGAGAGGAGGACTGAGAAGACACACGCAAGACAGGATGGTTTTAGGGGGCTCTCCTTCACGGGCCTCCACGCCGGGTACGGCAGCCCTTGAGCCAAAATGGCTTGAGCCAAAATGGCTACGGTTTCGGATTTAAGGGTTTGGGGGTTAATGGGGTTCAAGGCTCAGGGGTTTAGGCATGTACTGCTTTGAAAGGTTTAAGTAGGTATTTACACTCCCCGCTTTCCCTCTGTAGCGCTTAGAATGCATGTTTGTGGTGTAATCTAGTTTGGCTGCGAAATCGGTTCTGACCCCCCTGCCAGGGGGGGAGGGCCCCTCAAGTACTTTCAAAAGGGGTTTTTGGTAGGAGCCTTGGATGCTACAAGTTCTTTGTTGAAATACTGTCGAGAGCTTAACCTACAAGACATTTGGGGTGAGAGTGCTGCCGCCCCCCCCCCCCCCCCGCCCCACCCACCCTCCCATAAACAAGGCGACTGCCTTGTGCAGTACAGTGTTCAGCCCAGGCACGGGGTGGTTACGAGGGTTTGGCACTTTCCTGGAGCTTTTGATTCCATTGGTCTAGAGATCAGGCTTGACGTGTTTGCAAGTGGTCCCCTGGACATCCTTAGACGGTCTTCAAGTTTCAGCGACCGGTTTTGTGAGACCTCAGACAAGGCGCTGCTTAGCACGGCAGGGCCGGCTCACGCAGACCGTCTGTGTTAGAAGGTGCAACGGTCTGTTACACAGGTTGCTTCCTAGACACGATGAAGCACCCTCTTTTCCAGATCAAGGGACGAAGCTTTTCATGCAATTTCAGGAGTCTGATTAACCTCAAGAAACTCTGCCAAGAATAGGAAATCACAACAAGAGCAAAGCAGGGGAGAATTCCACCATCAGAATCTGATAGCTCAGTGGGCCGGCAGCCTGTTGCTTATTCTGAAAAAAGGAGCTTGAACTTTGTGGCCATATGTGCCGTGCTACCGGTGAGTGCTGCCAGGAAACCCAGGCGAGGTACTCCCTGCATCGGTCGCGGTGTTTCTTATTACCCGCGAAGAAGGCGCGGCTGGCTGCAATCTCAACACAGCAGCCGGAAGCTCCGGCAAGCCTCGCACAGACATCCGAAACACGGAGACAACACTTTGACACTCGGTGCAGATCTGTTGCTGTTTTCCGATCTGCATGCTCTCTTCCTCGCATTGAACACTGATTGCACCCTCCGTGGCAACAGATCTCTGGCCCTCAGCCCCCAAGTGCAAACAAGCGTCCATCTGCTCTAGCTCTGTTTCGAGCAGCAGCTGCTCGACACCGAGACCAGCGTCCATCTGCACAAGACTAGACACCGACGTTGGCAAAGCTGCATGCGCGTTTTCACTACTTGTCTCAGAAGAACGACCATCACCCAGCATTGAAGGAATTCCTGATGTGCTAGGCCTCCGAGAAGCTCGAGTCCTCCTGCGTCGAGACTCAACTCAGAATTGCTTATGCCAAGAATATGTATGTGTATATATACATATATATATATATACATATGCATGCATGCATATGGGTCGTTGTCAAAATTATGGTCCCTTTTGGGGTACCCTAAATATTAGGTGCCGTATTATAATAAAGACCCAAAAAGGGACCCTAATTTTGACAACCACCCATATACATACAGGTATGGTGCCCCCCCCATGTGCCTACCTTTTTCTTGCCTTTCCTGCCTTGACCGGCTCCCTCTCGAACAGCCCGACTTGCCATGCACGGAGCTCAGCACGTTGGAGAAATCAACAAACTATGAAAAACCATGCGAAAAACCATGAGTCAGAAGCAGGAAACATTGGAAAAACTAACAATCAGAAAACAATCCTTGATTTTCAAACTATCTGGAGGCGTGACACCACCCAGACGGCACAGTCCGAAAAATCATGGTTGTATTGATTTAGGGTCCAAGTTTTCTGCTTCTGACTGAGCGGAAGCATCGGAGAACAAAAAACAATAATTGCACACACGAGCCGAAAACATCGGAAAAACAAACAATAAAAACCATGAGTCAGAAGCAGAAAAGATGGGAAACAAATAAACACTATAAAAACTCTGATGTTGAAACTGTCTGGAGCCCAGCGGCCACCCAGAAGGGATAGGTTGCAAATCGTGGTTTTCTATGGTTTTTATTTGTGTTTCCAATGTTTTCGACTTCTGACCCATGATTTGTTTTTCAAATACTGAGCGGAAACATAGGAGAACACCAACAAAACGTTGGGAAAAAGACGAAAGATTCAATAACAATTGCACACACACTGCAAGCACGAACGTTCGCGAAGCTCACTGATCTGCTCTGGACTCATGAGAGCGCACAACAAGCTGGTTTTGCGCTCAGGCATGGGGT
>CAJNDV010010491.1:17768-55132 GCA_905221635.1 Symbiodinium sp. CCMP2456
ACAAAAAGATCCTTCACGGATCCGAGGCGATCACCTCGACCCAAAATGGCCACGGCGATCGCCTCTAACGAACATCGAAAGAGCATGCAGATCTCATGCAGCAATGTGCCCCTCCTATTCCAGACCTACCTCACCGATAATAGGAGAACCAGGACACTCGGAGCCGAAAGCACTCCAAAACAAGCGCAGAACCATGGGAACCATTGGAAAACCCAAGGAAAACTATGAAAACCATGGTTTTGAAACTATCTGGAACTTTGCCGCCACCCAGAAGGAATAGTTTGAAATGTTTTTTGCGTCTCCATTTTTTCTGATGCTGACTCATGGTTGCTCAGGATGTTTATCGTTTTTGTTTCCATTGTTTCCTGCTTCTGACTGGGCGGAAACATTGGAAAAAAAAACGGTGCACACAGAGTCCGAAACATTGGGAGCCGGCCTACACAGAGTCTGAAACATGTGAAAACCCAACAAGAACGGCACATGCGCCACCTCACACAATAGGAAAACAATACAAACCAAACTTGAAATAATTGGACACACCTAAGACAGCCACACATGGCACACAAAACATACGAAGCACATTCACATGCATATGCAATAAGCTGGAAACACCTTAAGCACCAACAGACTCGTGCATCCGGTTCCGTGTTCGTCACGACATTTAGCACGGCCAGCAAGCCTTGCGAGCCTTGATTGCTTGCGACCTTGTTTCGCTTCGTTGGAGCTCAAAGCAGAACTGTGTCTGTTGTGTTGTCAGTCAACAGGTTCCCTAGTGCCATGATTTCATTCGACGTAACGATCTCGAAGAATCTGACTCACGACATTGCGGATTCCATCTTGGAGTTGGTTTTGGGACACGAGCCAGACAACAGGGCATTGAGCATTGAAATATGCGACTGTGCCTAACTGCTGGTTTGGCGTCCAGGGCAAGCTTCAAATTTGTGTCTACTTATCCTCGTTTAACCACCTACATTTTAATGATCACAAAAAACAACATTTTATGCGCCCTGTTTCCTTATTATATAGTTGAACTATTTCCGACATTAACATATTGTGATTGCTCAACTGCGCATTGAGTCAATATTCAATCATATGTAACAGAAATTAACAGAAATTTAAGCAATGTTTAATTCATGCGCAATTGGACTGTCGCGCATTATTGGCACAGAACCACTGTGTAGGCACTCTATTGTTGCTGGTAACTGTCCCGCAGAATTCGCACAGAAACCCTGTGTAGGTACCCAGCAGATACTTACTACTTCAACCATACCTGTTGAGCATTGACCTGTTTTCTGTGCACTACTCGCTGGGCATTTGAACTACGCATGTTGCATTTTTGCAAATACGTCGTTCAGTGAAACCCAATATTGCAAGATTTGCGTGTGGGCTGCATAGTCTTCAGTGAGTGTGTCTTCAGGCTGTGCTTACTAGTATAGGTGAGTGCAGTAAGTCAAGCTCATCTGAATACTCGCTTGATACAGACTTGATCTTCAGTGTCGAGCTCTCTATGTATGTGTAAGTATCATGTTCACAAGAAGGACATTGTAAGTATTGAAATTCAATACTGGTTGAATCCGCGATAGTCACATAGAACTTTCCACTGCTATATGCTCAGAACTACATGATGGTAAGATACTGTGCACCAGGTTTTGAGAACAAGCAAATGCCAAAGCATTGTTGTTCATCGGTGCTTATAAAATACTTCGTTATCAGGAAAGCGTTTGATTGATATCTAACCCACCTGCTATTTCCGCAACTAGACACGTCACTAATCGGTAAACAGTACGCGAGCACTTACATACTGCTTCATGATTCAGGAACACTTGGTGCACATTTAAGGGTTGTTTCGCTGCCTCCTTCTGAGTGAATCAGCTGTGGTTGCTGTCTGAAAACACATCCGCACTTACCACGCCGTGAATAACTTTCTGCCTTCTTTGTGTTGCGGCACCGACTAGCTACTCTAGTAATGAATGTTAGATGTTCATCAAGATGATTAAAATACCGCGCACTGTGTGGCTTGAGCAGTACATAGGTATGAGGCAGAAGAACATGAAACATTCAACATAACTGGATATTTGCTCTGGCAGAAGCAATAACAATGTGGCGCAAAAGCCGTTTGATAGCCAAACTGTAGGGAATGCACCGTAACCAGTACAGGAAAACATTTGTTGTGGCTGTGGCCAGAGACTACACACCGGGGTATAAACCCGCCAAACACGTAGGTACATCGGGGGAGGGGGGTGTAGCCATATTAGCACATGTGTACATATATACGAACAACATATACATGTATGTACAGACTTCGGATACACTCGCAAGAAACGGCTAGCATGGAAGTCCGAGTCCTGTTCAGCGTATCCCGGATGGTGCTTCTCAATCAAGGCTCGTACTTTCAGTTCTGCAATCGCTCTGCAAAGAGGTTCGCCCAAGATTGCAATTTCACAGCTGCTTCCTTCAGCGCCCTCTTCTAACATCAGCGTGTCCAGTAATTCTATGCCTTTGTCGTTCTTGCTTTCCTTGAGAGGCAGAATGACGGTTGTTGTGGATCGCATCGTCCCCATCATCGCACTCATGTTCTTGCCCACCACTACTGATAGCATGTCTTTCGGGATTCTGACAGTTCGGGAGTCTCCAAACAATGAGCGTGGCAAGGCTGGATGCCTCCTTTCGTGCATGCCAGTCGCGATTGTCTTCACGATCTGGAGACCTTTCCAACGCTCCTCCAGAGTACCAGCCACAAGAACATGCGGGACCGACTTGCTCTTGGAAGCTGCGTTCTCCACCGAAGGTCCGCTAAAGAACATAATGCTGCATCCTGTTGCATTTTTGATGCTGGCGAGGTATGGGCTCTTGTTCAGTCGCCACATGACGTCCGGTCGCACTGCCAACTTTTCGGAGATGACTCCCACCAGCCTGCCTTGCAAGAAAGGGTTTTCCTGAAGAGATGCGAGTGCTCCGGCAGACATGTCTTCGAACGAGGCCGCAATGCGCAGTGCAGCAGCCAAGCGCTGTGGAGCTTTGCCAAATATTGCGATGGATCTGGCCCTGCGTAGTCGGCGCAGTGGAACCGTCTCTTCGTGAAGGTCCGAGCTATGTCGTATAACGGCACACTGTGACGCAGGAACCTTTAATACGGTTGCCATTCTCCAATGACCGTGCTGGCCCTGGACTTCAATCACATCTCCCACCTGGAGTTCTGTCAGTTCTGTCTGCTGGACTCCACGCTCAGTCAGGATCAGAACGCCCTCGGATCGCTCAATATCCGCTTCTTTTGCACAGAAAGAGCAGGCAAAGTCTTCAGACACGTAAAGTCGAACCACTTCACAACTGTTGTATCTTGCCGGCACCTCGGCACGGATCACAATGTCAGCATACATTTTGACTGCCTCTTGAACAACGGGGCCGCCACCAATGAGCAAACGGTTGTCCTTCAGTGATAACTGTGAAGCGCCAGTAATCTTCAGAATCGGTCCGGTCTTTCTTCCAAGCAGTCCAGACCAGGCGGTGTTCTTGAGGAGCAGGTCACCTCTGCTGTTCTGGGTAAAAAGATCGTCAGGGAGCACAGGCTCGCTTGGGGAACCATCCGGCTTGCCAACATCATCCCAAAAGGCATCTTCGCCCTCGCTTGGGCGACATCGCTTGACAGGGCTGTCCAGTTGCTCCGGCACCTCCTGAAGGCGCTTACGCATTCAGCTGCGCTTTCCTCTTCGAGCGCAGGGGATGACTGTGGCCACCATGGCGCAAATCGGACCTTGACATGTCTTGACTGGGTTCCGAAAGGTTTTTGCGGGTAGTGGTGATCTTAACCATCGAAGCTGACCTTCGGTCGACGGCCTAGAGTCAGAAGCGCTGACCACATGATGTGACTTGCTCTACAATGAGACCAAGAGGTAGCTCGTGATTGATATGACAACATGACCTCCTAACAGCAGGGACGTGCACCCCATCCGAGTCTGAACATATTTAATTTCACGGATTCAGTGAAACGATCTTGAACCTGTGTCCAACAAACTCGTCTGGGTTTGGACGAGCTGTCGGGTTTTGCCCGTAAGCACCTACCTGTCATAACCAAGGTTGAAGAGCTGCTCTCACCTTCGCCAGAAGATCATTGAGCTGGCGAGCCTGGTCGGAATCGGCAGAGCCCAACACATAGCAAGACAAGCAAGCAGAACGATGCAGACTTCCCTCTCTGCCAATTCAGCCTGACATCAGTGTCACACCCATCATTGATGCGAACAGCGCCTGGTCACGCTATCTTTTTGATCGCAAAACACAGGGCAAGTCTACATCAGTTCGTCGTTGTTTCGATTGAAACAGCTTAGCAATTACTCTTCGCTGCTCTTCTGAGCACAAGCTGCTTTGAACACGGTGTTGTCCACCGTGTGAACACTTAGGTCGGGTGAGATCTCTAATGGCACTCGGAGAAGATGCGGACAGCTCGAGAGATACCATCCATTGAACACATTGCAAAATACACTCATGACATGATGACTGCCGACTGAAGCTTCTCTCGTGCTGCAGCACCTGAAGGGTACTTCGCATTTACATGTCATAGTCTGTTGTGAAACTGAAGTGCTTCGCGATGTCGCACTTTTGTCTCTGTTCCACTCCTTGCCCGCATGTGTTGTAACCAGCTGCTGACTCTTGCCAACACCCTTTTGCATAAATATTTCTCCGCTTGCACAGGCATCAGGAGTATAGGAGGCTTGTCCATGATTTCGCCTACCTACTAGACTTGTCTAACATCTACACAAGCTCGCCCAGCATGCCAGCTTACGATCGCGCTACTTGACCTAAGCACAAACACACACTCGCAGATCGCATGGACAATGCGCCCAACAAAACGTTGAACACAGTGGGAAGTGGAAAATGGGTCGCACTGATGGAAGTGTTCCTCTGGAAGTTGACTGCAAGGGATATGACGCCTGGATTGCCCCAGTCCTGCACCAATCGAGGGATTTGTTGACTTGAAGCCTACTTCCATCTTGGCGAGGGTATTGTCTACTGAAATTGGTCAGAGTACTTTTTAACATCTCTCTCATCCCACATGTCATGGTTAATCGCGATGTGGAGCACATCCGTCTCGTCACTGACCGTGGCTAGCGTCACTTTTCTGGTGTCCACACCAAAAGAGTTCAAAATGGTCGAATGCCTGTCTTTCAGTGTGCTCGCATACACATGAAACCAGCTATTTGTGATGCCATCCTTGTCCAATGCGGAAGGAACTGTGCGCATGTAGGAACTGAAAAGGCTCTTGGTCGCGTCGAGAGTCATGGGTTCAGTACCGGTGACCCATCGGACTTCTCCATGCTGCAAAACGTGAGACAGGAAAGACCAGCAATTATCCTCTTGCCAGAACTTGGTGTATGCCTCGTGGTCGTCTGCGGTCATGGTTTTGAGAAGCGCCTTGAGCGTCTGGGTTTTTTCCACCCGAATCTCGTTGAGACCTGCCCACTTCAATGTGAAACCTGGAGGATTGGGTCTGAGTTCCATAAGTTCGAACATCGTGCCCAGCAGGGTGACTGCCAGGCCTTTGCCCTGCACGGTGTCATTGCATACTATAGTCGCATTGACATCCATGAAAACCACCAAACGGTCAGATGGCTCCGAAAATTTCGCTATGAGCTTGGCAAAGTACTCCTTGTCTTCCATGGCATCTAAGATGTTGGCTTTGACGAGGACTGTTCGCCACAACTTGCTGTGCTGCACAATTGTATGTCTCGCGAAGCGCTCTTGAACGAAGTCATTCTGCCCCTCTGCAAACTCCACGAAATGGCCTGTTGCCATGTCTCTGAGGTTGCAGATGCCAGGACTGGTTTCCTTTCCACCAAATTCCAGATTGTCATCGAAGAAGAACACCCGACAAGGTCTGGTGTCATCTACGTCTGCGAGCTGTGACCAACTCCCTTCCTTCGCGACCGGGATGATCTTGGCAAAGCCATTGACTTTCTTGTTCTTGCGCCAAGCAGCAAAACAAGACGTCGTCACCTGCAGCTTTCGATGTTCACTGCAAGCCTCGAAGTAGCTCCTGAGGTTCTGCCCTTTCGCGGACTTGCCATGAAGGTCCAAGTTGTAGACGAAACGACCGGAAGTGACCTCTATGCTTTGCAACGGCTGGGCTAGGTCCGTCAACTGTTTCGAGGTTGACGATGTTGCGCCGCTTGACCCGCAAGGCCCGGAAGATCCGTCGGATCGTCGTGTCAAAGGTACCTTTAGTCGGTCGATGGGGAACGGTGTCGTCTCTGTTATGTCATCCTCATCTCTGGCTAGAACTGCTGAATTAGTTGAATTTGACTTCCCTCTCTCGACGGTGATTTCACCCTCCGCCGATCTGCACTGAAAAGCTTGAGCATCTGCGACGTTTCCCGTTTCTTTCCTCTGACAAATCTTGGGCAGTCTTTCCATGCAGCGGCTCGTCACCTGCCCCATGGGAGACACCTACCACACCCAGCTCTCCCTACCCTGGATTGCTATGCTAGTGCGATGCCTGCTCGGCCCTTCACTTCGAGCCAGGACTGCAAGACAAAAACCATGCAAACATTCTGAAGAGTCAGTGTGCAAGGGTCTCTTGCGC
This sequence comes from Symbiodinium sp. CCMP2456, assembly GCA_905221635.1. NCBI lineage: Eukaryota > Dinophyceae > Suessiales > Symbiodiniaceae > Symbiodinium > Symbiodinium sp. CCMP2456. The sequence continues at coordinate 24,343 of CAJNDV010010491.1, forward strand.
CATGCTGATCACAACTTTGAAAGGCTCATGGTCATGAAATGTCATCCACAGCGACTACAGTTGGCAAACTCACTTCATGATTCACTTCATGCTCGGTCTGAATCACTGAAGCTTGTAATGTAAAGTTAACACAAACATCACAGTCCCGGCCTGCCCACGCCATCCCACGCCCACAGTTTTTGCGATGCCAATCGAACGTGGGACACTGCGTGAGCAAAGCACAGTTGAGGGATTCGAGGATCAATTCTAATGGATATCTGAGCCGGCTCACAACAGGCACAAGCCCGTTAGCGAGAAGATGGCATCATGAATCATGATCCCTAAACAGAAACCTGGCCTCGTACAGGACACCTTGAGCTGCACAAAAGCCTTTTTCGGCTGTTATGACGCACCATCCGGCACCAGCATCTGATATCTGGAAGTTCTCGAATTGCTCGGAATATTTGTCTTGAAGCGCCTCAACGGCACGCAGATCTGGTAGGCTGCGCACACCGGACAAGCAAAGTTTTCCAGCGGGCGCGGTGGCGCAAGAAAGAGTGTCCACCAGCTGCAGGAGCGGTTCACACAAGATGTTTGCCACAACAATGTCGAAAGCTCCGCCCTCCTGCAGGAAGTGGTCAGTGAAAGTCAAACTTGCACATTGGATATGAATCTGGGTGTGGAATCAACCCGGAACTTCGGTTCTGCCGGCCTCTACCATCTCTACGATTTGCTTGGTAGCGAGCTCGGGGCAGGCTGGCACGTGCTTGAAGGCAACGGTGCCCAACACATCGAAGGGGGCGACAACCGTGCCATTTAGTGCAAGGCTTCGTGCAGCGGATGCCAGCGCAGTTTTGTCGACATCGACGCCGAGCGTGTGCTTTGCCCCCAGCATCCAAGCCTTTCGTGCAGGTTCTTTCCTTCAGCCCTGTCTCAAACCATGTGGGTCTTTACTTGACTTGATATTGCACACTACATGCGAGCTCTCACACAGGCGGTAGCACCTTGCTCGTATGTCCTACATGTATACACTACAAGATCATACAAGATCCAAACATTAAGAGAAGGGCCCACTCTCCGCATATTGCAAACGCTGCTGCCATGCAGGGCAGGTAACACAGATCGCCAGAACTCCGGATCCAGTGCCGTAGTCCAAGCAACGAAGGCTAAGTGGGCCTGGTGAAGACTTTCAAGCTCAAGCCTACTTACAGCCTGGTTACTACAATGGAAAGCCCCGAAAGTAACAGCTGCCAGCTGCTAGCTTGGACACGAGCTTTCGTCAGCGTGGCTTCCAGAAAGGCTGCTGCACCTCTTGTAGTCGGATGATCGCCTGGGGTCAAAAAACCTTTTTCGGTCGCGTGCCGTCTCTGTGCATTATTGCTTCACAATTGCCTGCGCCAAATGCCACGCCACCTTCCAACCGCAGCACGCGCCTCCCAGTTTCGCTCAGCATTCCACCTCTTGGTCCGGCGTGGCAAGGCAAGCGGACTTCGACCGACTCGGATAAGGGGAAATACTTGCTCCAACTACCACCCAGCAAACGGCTTTTGAGAAGAGGCTTTCTAGGCAAATCCAGTGCCCCCTGGATGATGCATCCTATCTGTTCCAGATCCAACTTGGCTAGAATGTCAGAGGAGCCCTCGAATTGCGCAGATACAACTCGTAGTGTCGCCTGCCGCGTGTTTGCTGCCATCGCAGACGCTGAATTCGCCCCAAAGCCCAGCAGCAGTTCCATCACGGCGTCTGGCTGATCCGTTTCCAGTGTCACCTCCATAACGTCCGTCTCAGAGGCACCAGCAGTCTCTGAGCCAGCTGCTCTCCCTCCCTTCCTGAGTCGACTCGACCATGCCGCTCGTCTTGTTGCGACAGCGCTCGCAGGCACCAGAAATGCAGCTGGCAGCGACTGTGGCCGGGTGCTGTTAAGGAAACCAATGCAGGGATGGTTCCTCCGTGGCAGAGGGAGGTGGGACGGCCAGGCACTCCAGCACCGCGTGTCCATCAAACCTTCTTGATCTTACTTAACTGCTGGCCAGTCCGAGCCCGACACGCTTCTAGTATCGACGTCGGATTACAACAACCAGCAATGCGCGGCTCTTCCACAGCCGAGTCACTGCGAATGACAGGCAATTTATTTCAGGGCGCCAGGACACATACCTCCCTTGTGCGCATTCATTCGTGGGTAATATTCCAAGCTGCCAGCGGCGGCTCGACCTAGTCCCACACCATGTAGCCTTCCAACATAAATTCCCTTGGGGTGGTTTCCTCCTTCGCATGATATTGGATGACTTCAGCTCGGTGTCGTTTAAAGCACAACAATGGCCTCTTGCTCTGTTTCATGGTGAGTATTGGTGAATCTTTGGTTCGGCGCAGGCCACCACAGGCCCCTCGGGGGAAGCATGCCTTGGCAGGGAATTTCCCCGTGCCTCACTTTGACAGTCTAGATCGTAACAATCGAGCGGAGCTCGCTCATGTCCTGCCTGATTCTGCAACTGTGGATTCAGATAGTGGTCTTCCTCCCTCTTCCGCACCGCTGATCCGGCAATCGACACCGAATCTCCCCGAATTCTGCTTGCTCGTCGTTGCTGCTCGGAGCATGCCTCTTTGCTAAACATCTATTGTTGGACTTAGCCGCTCGTGTAGGAATGCGGCGTGCCTGTTTGTTCCTCTCCCCTTGCCATCAAATGATCTGTCTCAGTACCCTCAGTACTTTTTTCGTACCGAGTAGGAAAACAGATGCAAAGAGCAACATGTTTGGTCTGACTGACAAATCCCGCATCGTCAGTCCCGCCAGCAAGCAAGCAGAAACTCCAGGCTTTTTCTTCTGCAAGCTTTCCGCATTAAGAAAACTCCCTGAGCCGGACGTTTCCGTCCTCAGAGCCACTCGCGCAGATCCTGGCCTGACACATAACCGAAGCTTTGGTAGGGCAGGGAAAGGAAGAACAGAGATCACACTCCTGTGCTTTCCAAGCAACATCTGGGCTGAAAGCCAGAGCATGGATGGGTCCTCCAAGCACTACGTAGGTCACTAGGCATGCCTTCGTGAGCCCCAATGCTGTTTTCTTTCCTGCTGTATCTGTATCTGAGGCAAACGCCAAAGTGGCCGCCTTTTCGGAGTTTCGGGTCCCACCTCGACGACCCACATGGCCAATGCAATGCCTGTTGTTAGTTCTGCCAGTCCGTTCTTTCTTCAGCCCAGTCGCGGTCCCTCTGCTGGACAATGTTCCAATCCTGTGAACACATCGCATTTTTCACTCGCGTGAGAGGCAGTCTGCCATGGACTGCGAAAGCTCAGCAGGCTTTTTCCGCGGGGGGCATTCCATTTCACAAAAGACCAAACCGCAAATCTTAGCGGGGGCCATTAGACAGACCTGCCCACAGTTCAGAAACAACAAATCGCTTCGCAAACCTCCTTTCTTGGACCCACCTACAAATAACAGGCAGCGAATCTGTACATCTCATGTTTCGGCTAATGGTTTGACATCACACCTGGCATGACTCGAACTATCTCGAACTAGGTGGTGTCCGAAGCTGAAGAGCTGGACCATGCAGGCTTCCACCCAGGCAGCTGCCATCCCAAATGAAAGCAAACGAGTGGGGTGACGAACAAACTCGGCTTCAAGAGTTGACACGATACAAGCTGTATCAGCGTACGCCTGCTTCCATGCAGATCACGCAGTCGGGAACGTCAAACGTCCCACACTCGCGTCATATCTGCCTCGAAGATCCTCGAAGTCCCACGGCCCGGGAGGCACTGTACCAGCATCTTAGCAGACCGAGATTTGGGCGCGCATGTTTTGTGGGATGCCCTGGTGCTTTGCAGGGCACTTGCGTCTTGGAAGCATCGGTCAGCATCAGCAAGGCAGGGCACAGGCGACCCCGGTTCCGATAGGTGACGAGCCCGACCTGATGTGCAGCATTGTGCAAGCCATGTATCGCGGCAATCTTGCGCTCGATCACGGCCGACACCAGCAGCCGTGGGGGCATCACGCCAACATCCACGGCGGCCGGGTGCTTGGTGAGGGGCGCTTGTGAGAACGTCGGCAGGGCGAAGCCATGGGAGGTGATGCGATCAACCGCTTAAGTTCAGCCTGAAAGGCGGTCTTGACGGCATCGAGGGTGTCCCGAACATCTTTGTGACCGTGCGCGCTCACCCCGGCAGTGCAGTGGCACTGGTGTAGCCGGGCCACCACAGCCCAGGCATAGAACAGCTGCAACGAAATTGTCAACCGCCTCGATGCGGGCGCCTTTACGCGTAGGTGCTCGGTGTCCTCGGTGCCTAGGCTGCAATGAGGCTGCCACCTGGACAAGGGCCCGCCAGAAATCTCAGTGACTGGCTCCTCCCTGTCAGCCAGCCCTTGCAACCACCAAGCCCATGCTCCAGCTGGGCATCGTAGGTCTGCAGAGACAGCACGGCGAACAAGCCTGCGTCTTCAGAGTGTCAACACATCTCCACGACCATGGGGCGAGAGGCGACCCGACTTGCAGGAAGGCCGGCAATAGTTGTGGCTGCTATCCTGCCGAGGCCTTCAGGAGACATTTCACAGCCTCACCAAAATCTACATCTTAGCATTCTTCTTTTCACGGACCCGTCCACAATGCTAAGGCAAAGCAACCTACATAATTTTAGCAGGTGTCAAGTCAGAGACCCACCCAAAAATCAGAACTCACAGCTGGGACAAGCCTGGCGAGGCAAGTCCGAAAAGCACATTGGCTAAAAACATCACTTCGGGAGCCCAGCACATATCACTGGGCAAGGGATCGCAAGGGAGCATGCGGGTATTAGAGACTCAGCCACTGCCAGAAAAAAGACTGCACAGAAGATCGCCCAGCACAGAACCTACCAGTGAAAGGCGAACGCCTGCGCTACCTCATGTCCTGGAAACAGCTAAATAGTTCACATTCCACAGCATCCCACAAGGCCCATCCTTCATGCAAAGCAGACCACCATCCGGCAATTCTAACTGAGATCATGCAGAAATATCCAACCACCAGGAAACATGCGCTAACGAATCAGCCGCCCACCATAAACTCGCAATGACTGGATGCCAGGCTTGACGACTAGGAGAGATGTATGCAAACAGATCTGATCTCCATGCTGTGTCCGACTGCTCAGATGCCAGATGCTACTGATCACGTGACTTTTCCCTGACGATCACATCGGAGACGTTGTGCTGCTTGCAGCCGACAGCTACTCATACTCAGCTTTTACAATCAGGTGCGGCATCTGACGTATCCCCCGACCGAGGCTTGTATAACTCAAGCCCCGCTCCGCAAGCTTTCGTGTCGTGTTCACTTCCTATTCCGACTGAAGCTCAAACTGGCCTGGCGCTCCAGAGTCAGAAACTCTGGCGAATCTGAGGGGCAAGGGCTCAAACCTCGATTTGGGGCAGAACTAGCGCGAAGTAGGCCGCACTAAGTGTTAGCACCTGAAGTACCAGCACCATACAAGTATCCTGCAGGGAGGCTTGGGCGGTGGCTGATCGACATCAGTTCCAGCCTAGGCTTGCGCAAATCTGGCAGAGACCGCCGATGCTACTACGTCGAGCACATTGGGAAGGAGAAAAGCGGTATGTGTAGCTGAGCAGCGCCCACGAGTGCAACGTCCCGAGCATCTTGGCCACCGCCGGCCAGCACTGTGCAGTCGCCACCTTCTGTGTCCTTCGAAATCACTCACACATAGCATAATCACAACGAACGTGAGCTGAGCCAAACCACAAGGTCCTCCGAGGCGGCGTCCGCGAATGTCAGCCTAGGCTCGTCGCGTCTGCTTGTGGCAAGCGAGCAGTTGTGAATCACAAACGGTGGTGGCAGTTCGGACGTGCACGCTGGGGCAGTTCCGGGTTTACCTAGAAGCGTCGCTAGAAGTTCTTGCGAGGGCGTGAAGTCGGAAAACTGCTCCGCCAGGCTGCCACCAGGTTACCTGACTGGGTGGGCCAGTAGGAGATTTGAAGCTCTGGGTGACAGGTCGGGCATGGTCTGGCTGCCCGGTGATCCATGCACTTTGCGAGCTGTACTTGCGCTGAAATAGCGGTGGAAACAAACACCGCAGGGACGATCTAACGGATCTTTACGCCACAACTCGAGAGGAGTCACAGTGCGCAGGCAAGACGAACAGTCGGAACTTGCTGACACGCACTTACCGCTGTCAGAAGCACAGCCACAGACGAGAGCCAGGCCGGGGGGGAAGAGGCACAACGGCAAAGCATGCTCTCAAACCAGGCTCGAACTTCCGGGACCACGGCGACGGCCGGACGGCCACGCAATTCAGGGCGCGATCGCAGACGAAGTTCCGCATTAGCTCGGGCACCGGATTCTCTCCTGTCGGGAGAAAATATGACGGTAACTACCTGTGCCACGCAAAGATTCCTCTGCCTTCCAGGTCTTCGAAGTCACTGCCGTCGCTGTCTTCTTTTTCACGAGCAAGGCACCACAGCCGGACCTTTGACGCATTCGGTCTCAAGCTCAGTACCTTTGCCCCTCTGCTCGCACCTCCATGTCTTGCCGCCCGCACGACACCATGAGCCTTCCTTCATTTGGAAATGCGATTCTGGACACCATCTCCTGGAGTCGAATGCGTACAATACCATAAATGAATCAGTTGGCAAGAACTACCCGAACTGTCGCGCTGTTTGGGCTTCAGCCGATGCACAACAAGAGTAGCCTTACTCGCTCACTGACTGCAGACCCTGCAAACCACCTAAAGAGTGCCAGGACCTCTCGTACAGTAGGTAAGGAATCGAATAGGGTAGCAAGGAAAGGTTAAGGCAGAACAGTCGCATCACCATGAAAGCCTTTCGTTGGCTAGCGCTTCTGCCGAAGCATGCTGCAACACGCGCAACGGTGCAAGGTCTTTCTCGGCCGGCTTGGCCTCCGTGCATACAGCCTACCTGGCCACGTATCCATTCAGAGGTGGCATGCGTGGCATCACACCAACTCAAGACATTAAACACCTGCAACAAGACGCATGGACGTGCATTGACATGCCCAGTCGAAGCCTACGGTGTACCATCCAGACATGCCTTGACAGCTGGAAACAATTGCTGGTGCAAAATTCTGCTCGGACCATGTGGTTCAAGCGCGCAGGAAAGGGAATCTTTTGCAACAAGGGTACCAAGGCTGAGGGGAATGTTAGTGTGGTCTCGCTGTCTCGAAGCATGTGCAGACTCCTTGTGCGCCGTCAGCCTGGTCAGCTCTGACCCGGTGAGCGCATTCCAGAAGATGATAAGGCCACCATCCTCTACGCTGCAGGCTTTTGCTTGCTGCTGTCCGTGCCTTTGATTTTGATGCTGTCAAGGCTCATGTAGCGAGCACAACCATTCCCAGTAGGGCCCAGCCCAAGCGACTTGTGTTGCCGCCGATGGCAACCTGGTGGCTTTTCTTTCCCAAGTTTCCAGCTTTGAAAGGCTGCACTGAGTGGCCAGCGTGGGTACCTCAATCGAGGTACAGCACCTTGAATTGAAGGCCTTGCCGGAGCATCATAGCCATAGTAGGTCATGGGATCATCTGTTGCGGTTGACGCCTTTGCGCTCAAGCTCCATGCGAACAGCATCCGGGCTGCAGACGGCCCCCAGCGTGGCAAGCTCGAACACGTTGACGGCTGCTGGCTTGGCCTATTTGACGCAACAAAGCTGGCTGCTGGATCCTTAAGGCTGCAGAAGTTACCGGTTACCGCACATCACAGGCCTTTGTTGCGACCGTTCCATCTTGTCCCTAGAACGTAAGCCGGAACGATCCGACCGCGACACTACAACAGAGCCCAAACGAACACCTTTCGCAAGTTAAGGCGACACACGGCTGCCACGGACAGGCCTTGAAGCCGTTACAGCAGCAAGCGAAGCGCAAGCACAAACCATGCGACCACTCCACGCATCGCACCACTCCAGGCAGTTCGACCTGCATGAGATTGCAGCACAAGCGGACTCAGTTTCAGGCTAGCCATGCCTCGTAGAGCAAACTGGCAGAAGCCGCCTGTGCTGATACTTACCACCGATGTTGCCACGGAATCAGTCCCATGAAATCTCTTTTGTTATCCCTTCATTGCACATCAACATGTCAAGACTAGATACTCGGCCCTTGTTGATATGCTGGCAATGTCGGGGGAGCTCCCTCTTCTTGCTGGTCCTGGGTCCTGGCTTTCTCTTGCATTCTTTTGCTGGGGATTTCAATTATGCTGAACCTGGCTTGTCTTTATGCCGCTGCTCCTTCCTTTACGCTTACCCACCAGTTTTTATGCTGGGGGGGGGGGTGTGTGGTGGCTCTGCGCCCATGCCGCATGGAAGTCGGCTGACCTGCCTTCTCGACACCCATTTGTTCTGCGTCTTGGCGGTGTCGATTCTTACTTCTTTGGCTCCGCATGATGGATTGTCCATGATTGTCCTCGACTTTTGCAACCAGCGTTGGCGAAGGCTTTTCCAGTGGAGGTGCTTGGGATGGTATGATGTGACGATATTCATGTTCCTCTTTCTGTCTTCTGCGAGCCTGAGGGGGGGATGTGTTTTTCCTCTCTCTCTCCCGCTCCTCGGTCTCTCTCGCGACCCTCTGTAAATTGCAATCGAGCAAAGGCAACCTTTTCGGTTTTTCGTGCGATCGGCACGAGCCCTTGTAAATTCCAATGTACGGAGCTCTGCAGCCTCTGCATGTCAATATTTAAACCACGCCGTGCGTGCTCGCGTTCCCGCCGGGGCCAATCGTGAACGTCTCCCCAAACAACCACCATTACTAGTGCACGCACACAGCAGGGCTCTCTTCAAGTGTTGGTCGCAGGGGTCGCTTGCTGGCACCGAGCTCTGTCCGGTGAAACTCAAACGGGCAAAGACACCCGGGAGTGGATGGGTGGGCAAAGAAATTTGGTGTCGCCCCAAAATGGCCACGGCAAACACCTGTTCAAGAAACCCGCCATCCATGCTGATCATTCTCACCGCCACAAATGAAAAAGTTTTATTCGACAATCGTGAACCACTCCCCAAACAACCACCATTACTAGTGCACGCACACAGCAAAGATGTTTTCAACTGTTGGTCGTAGGGTCGCTCCGCTTGCTAACACCGAATCGAACTCTGTCCGGTGAAACTCAAGCGGGCAAAGACACCCACCTGACCCTGGCCAACAAACGCCAGATACATCCAACTTGCTGTGGCGCGGTTGCTTGCTGGATGTAATTCAAGACGTGCTGCTCGCTGATGACTCGGAGCTCGAGGAGGAAGAAGAGGATGGGGCTTGTCTTAAACCCGGGAAGCAATGTTTGCATTTGCGACCCTCTTGACTTGCCGGCAGCCATTCAAATTAGGTTTCGCCCGAGGCGAAAAGCCAAAGGCAGCACGCACGCCAACACTTTTGGTTGAGCGCGTTCTGTGGCACGCACATGCCCGCAAAACACTTGTGCAGTTTGCCTCCAGGTCGCGGCCGGCTGTCCCGGTGGATCACCAGTGGGCTCTGGTGGCGGGCAGCTGTTTTCGACGATGTGCTGGCGTTCTGGGGCCGGGTGTGGCCCCAAGCAGATATTGCACTGGTGCGAGTGCTTGTCCGGCATTTACATTGCGGTTTCTTGCTCCCGCACTTTCCCTTGCCATATACGTTTGTGCCACGGCGGTTCATGCCTTTGGTCTGTGGTTGCTGCACACCGACCACATGTCCACTACTGGTTCGCGTGCTCAGGTTCGCAGCTAGAGGCACCAGAATTCTGGTGTGTGCCGTTCCCCGTTTTGGCTCTCGTGTGGTCGATTCGCCGCTACTAGACCGTTCAGGCGCTGTCCGTCACTTCTTGGATTGCATTGGTAGCCCTCCCGGCCTCTACGGATGTTACGTCCTCTCTGCCTTGCCTTCCTTGGATTTTGGATTTCAGCGTGCTCAGCGATCGGGGAACAGCCTCAGGGGGTCGCTCGTTGTCCGATGTTGCCCGACCAAACTAGAATGACGGCCGGAATTGCCTTGTCTTGGGCTTTCCACCCTTGTGCTGGGCGGTTCTGGGCGCCGACCATTTTCCGTCTCCTGACGAAGACGTTCCCCTTCTTCTCCGAGAGGTCTTTCCCATCATATGTATTTTTCCCGATCTTCTGCTTCTTGTGTGCGGAAGCGTGCTCGTCGTCGCCAGCGCCACCATGCCGCCCAAGGATCCCTTCTCGAAATAGCCGCCCAGCGCTCTACCGGCGAAGGTTGTGTCCGACGGGCCCGGCCCGGCCTGCCGCGGTGTCCGCCGTTTGGCAAAGGCAGAACCGACCGCAGCAGAAGCCGAAAACCCAGACACAAAAGCACGAGCTAAGGAGGAGCCACTCGAACCAAGACGATGCCGAGGAAACGATCAGTGGTCCACTCGGAGCGCAATGGATAGGGCTTACTTGAAGAGGCCACGTCACATCCATTGAGAGGTTATCATTTTGGGGCCGGTGCGCGGCACATGTATTGGAATTGACAGTGGATCACGGCCAGTGTGCAGCCCATGCACGAGAATTACAAGGGGTCGGGTCGCGCTCGCCGGAGAGGCGACTCATAGCGGCACCACACGCGCAGAGGCGCCCGCAGCAGGATATCCCCACGCCCGCATGTCTGCTGTGTCTGCTGCTACTGAGCTACTGCTACTGCTATTGCCTCGTGCTACGTCTGTACTCGAAAACATGAGTTTCGAGGCCCCTGGACATGGCCAACCTGCTTTTCCAGAGTACTTGCTGAATTCAATTGCGCCGTGAAAGGGTTTGCCAAGTACTGGCTGAATCGCACAGTACTTTGGGGAAATGAGTTTTGGAGGCGTTCGCGAATGTGCCGGACATTGCATGAGCTAGCTACATGCATTTTCGTCCTCCCACAAGCGTGACTCATTCTAAATTTCAACAGGTGGGGCATGTCCTGGTCTAGAGTCTTGACGACATGACATGACAATCTTCTGGATAGATGTGGTAGCAGCAGCTGTAGCAAGAGCAGGAACAGGAACACGAGGTCGTCGTCGTCGTCGTCGTCGTCGTCGTCGTCGTCGTCGTCGTCGTGGTAGTCGCAGTGAGGAGATACCCCCCGCACCCTCCCCGCGGCCTACGGAGCATACAAGGTTCACCCAAGCACAACAGGCGCAGCTAAATGGGGCCCATGCAAGGAGGAATGGGGCGTGCCAGCGCAAAAAAAGAAACCATAAGCATATCAAGAGAACCCATCGGCACCGGAATGGAGACATGGAGGTGAAGAGCATTGAAAAAATGAGCATGAACAATCACTCCCAGTCCAGACTGGACTGTCACTGGATTTCATTATCGACATCGAAAGGTACCAAGGCATGTCTTGACCGCCTCCCACAGCAGCACAAAGTTGTCTGCACCGCATGTCAGCAGCAGTCCCTCATCGTTGTTGAGAGAGCATGCCCACACAGCGCCCCTGTTCAGATGCATCGGCTTTGGCGGACTAAGTTCATTCTCGCTCGTCTGGCCTGTGCCCTTCGTACTTGCGGAGGCACCTGCACAGATCGCATCGCACGTCGAAATGGCAACCTCCGGAACTGAGGCGCTCACTCTCCGTCGGGCACGCTCCAGGCAATGACCAACTTGTCCTCCACGCGCACAACCAGAATGCACAAGTTACAAGTTGATACACATGTCCTTGCCACAAGTGTACAATGTTTTGCCGGCAGCATCGAAGGCGACGTAAGTGACGGGTCGTGAATGTCCTGGATGCGTAAACGATGCTAGGTCAAAGGGATACCCGCAAAACTGTCCTTGTAGCACAACGTCGTGTCTTTGAGCCTTGTGGGCCTCGCTTTTTCAAGAGCAAGCGGAAGCCGTCAGAGCGTCCGCAGTGGTCTGGGCGTGCTAGGCTACCGGCCGTGTTCAGATGCAAAGGCTTGCGTTCTGCTGGCGCATCTGGAGCAGGGCTTGGCCCCAAGGATGGAGAGGAAGTCGCCGGTTCAGGCCCTTAGCGTGATGCCGCATATGCCTCAAACGACTGGAGCTTCCACCAGTGTCGCCTTCAAAGCCCGGAGGCGCAGAACCAGTTGGCCGGGGGAGAACCTCACAGAGCAGAGGCAAAAGCACGACGACGACCGCCTTCTCTTAGGGGTCCTGGACGACAGGCTTGCCGTCGGGTCCAATCTTTGTCATTCGGCCCACGATGTCGTCGACGTCTTGGTCCGTCAGCTTTCCTGGCATGGCTGGTGTTGCAATTTGCGGCTTGGATCAAAACTTGCACCTTACCCGGAAACTGGCCTCCGCCATAGCCCTTTCGAGGCACGGACATCCTGTCGGGTCGATCTTTCTCACCAGCCTGGCACAGATGCGTCTCTTTCGTCCAGTTCAAACATTTTAAAGATGGCCGGGTGAATGCACGAGGCTCGGCATACCTCGGCATGTTTGGTCCAGTTAGGTGGTCAACCAAGCCAAACGATTCAGTCCTTCCCCGAATCCTAACTGTCTAACTGGCCCGCCTGGGGCAACCGAGGCGCGTGACTCAACGAGGAACCCAACATGAACGTCAGCGCAGTTGTGTTTTCTCAATGAATTTGCGGAAAGCTCCGAAGACAGGACGGTCTGCACGAGAAGTTGGAAACAGGACTGAGTTTGTCTTATTTCCCGGCACCCTATGCGGCGGACTCAGCATGACATGCCTCTGTGCCGTCGCCGCGGCCGTCACCCTTGCGACCTGCGTTGTTGTGCGGCGCCTGAAGCAACGAGTTGTTGGGCTGGCCCTTCGATCTGTTTTGAATGTTTGCCACCGTGGATGCAACGGCAATTGGCACATGGAGATGGCAGTCATTACTGAACCCAAGTTTTACATCGCTACAACCTCACTGTTTGTTGACCTGCCTCGAAAGTCTCGGCGGCACCTCTGCCGGCACCGGCGCCGCCAGCATGGCCGTCGTCTGGCCGAAGCCGCGTGAGACTCGAACACCCCCCCTCGTTGCATGCCTGCCTGCTTCCTCATCTCCCTTGAACTCCTTGTGAAAGGACGTTGCTTTCGCGAACAGTCGCTACAGCATTCAAGTTTGATCATGCAGCTTCTCCTGTGATCTCGCTTTGCGAGCTTTCCAAAGTTCGCTAATGGTGGCATCCACAGATTGTTCAGCATCGTAGGGCGCCTCGACATCTACAATCGCAGTTTGTGTATGAACAGCTTGCAACACACAGCTTATCTTGCGAACATGGGATCCTCCAGTGCGTCCTCGAACTCTTCAGGCTCTTCACTCGGCATCTTCACTGGCAACTGCTGCTCCTGGAGATCCTGTGCAAGTCGAGTGCAGGCGGCCACGTCTTCCCGTGGTTCGTGACACATCCGTTGCCAGCGAGTTCGGCTCCACTGACGGCCTCTTTCGGAATGCTGTCCCAAAACTTCGTCCTGGCCAAGAGGCGCATCAAGCCGAGCTCTGCTGGTGCAAGTTGAAGTCACACTCGGCCTAGCACATTCTGCAACCTGTCCTGCCAGCAGCTTTGCCTTTATCAGCGGCATAAAGCAGCAGCTTCTGCGCCTGGTTCTGCAGTCTTCCTACAGTCTGTTCAGCGAGGTACTGCTGTGCACTGGGTCCTGCGTTGTCACACCCGCGGCCTCATGCGTGGGCAGCTTCAATAGAACTCAGCCTTGTAATATTGCAAGCTGAGGAGCTTGAACGAGGAATTTGACCTTCTTACCTTGTCTTCGCATCAGCTGCATCAAGCTGTGGGGTTGTATTCTCGGCTCAGCTAGGCTGCTGCTGTCAGGACTTCCCCCTTCTTCCGGCGACTTCCGTATGATCTGCCTCGCATGCAGCCGCACTGAGCTCGTTCCGGGTCCGTTCGCCTTCATGCAACGAACCTGACTAGGAAACAAGGGGCAAACCAATATCTATCTGGCTTAGTGGATGCAGGAACCGCAAGTTGCGGTCACATTGCACATCGTGGAACTCTCCCTGGCGAATTGAACCAGACGCAGGCCTCAGAATCAAGACGCCGTTGGGCTCTCTGCACTTTTCGGGTCAGGAAGCGTAGTTCAGCAAGCAACTATGGCAACGCCAGGCCCCCACTTTATGGTGTAGTCCTTGGGGGCTGTGGTCTTCATTTTGTAAGCGACTTGGCCGCTCCACCTTGGAGAAAACACAAGCATGAATGATGAGCCGAACGATTACAACCATGCCCTGCAACTGAGGACAGGAGTGCGCAACTGCCAACACGGCACGTATTCCGCAGCTTCACCCAGGCATTCAATGAGCCTTAGGCGATGCGCACCCTGCACATCCTTCTTACAAGGTCCATGTCTCAAGCCTTTCTGTTGCCTCCCTACATCGAGTCCCCATCCATCGCGGGCAACACGGAACTCGACCGCCTCGCGATGTGCAGGCATGATACACGACTTGCCTGGGACAGTGCATTTCCTGGATTGGGGTGTCACAAGGAAGGGGTTCTCTTTCTGAAGAAGTCTCAATTTAGGGATTACGTCCCTATGGTCAGGATCCGGGACAGTGTATGTGCCGTTTCCCTTCAGCTCCAGCTGCCTCGGGGCCCCGAGGAGAGCTCTATCAGTTCCAAGGCAGGCTGTGCCCAGGCTTAGGCGTTTTTTGGGCGTTGAGGGCGTTGAGGTTTTAGCTTTACTCACCTTAGCCGTGGCTCGGTCAGGCAAAACTCTTAACTGCAAGTCTAGAGATGCTCATAACTCAAATATTTGGCCTCTGGCTGTGGCGATATCACAGTCAAAGGGGCCATTGCTGGAGTCAGGCGGCGTGCAGTCAACGCATTGCGACGGGCAGGGCTGCAGAGGAGGTGGTCTGTCTATGCTGGCTTAAACTGCTGCAAGTCTTTCTCGGCAATGGTGCATACTCTCTTCAAGAGGTGCCGCTTAGGTACGAATCTGCAATCATTGACAAACTGGGTATTTTTACTGGATCCTGCGTTGCTTGGCACGGTGATAGGTAGCATACTAGGGAATAAACACAGGCGGGTCATTTGCTATGCAGATCTCTTAGGGCAGACCGGCAAGGCCTGCCAAGCTGCCAGCTGCTAGGATCTCCGAAGCAACTGTATGTTGTCGTGATTTCCTGGCAGCTGCAATGCCTTGGCTTCATGACGAGGTTGCGCTTTGAGAACTGCAGCCAAAAATTGCATTTATAGAACTTAATTCGCAGCTTCAGTCGGATCTACAGTATTGCAAGTGCCCGGGTCTTACAGTTGCTCTCCTCCGTCTGGGTCAGACGGCACTGGGTGCCTGATCCCTTTCTGCAGGAACGCAAAAAAGAATTCCGGTGTCCGGCACAAACGCAGATCCACGAGGCCGGGCCAAGCCAAGAGGTGCTCCAGTGTACCAGTCTGGCACGGCACCACCCTTCTCGTGCAACGCGGAGCTAAGCCCGTCTAGAAGCATGCAGAGTGTGCTGGCAGCATGTGCAGGTTATCGAGCAGCTTAGCTCCGGAAACTCATATACAGGCATGCACATCTCTTAGAGATGACAGCAAAAAAGATAAATCTGTTTCCAGGAGAGGTGGTAAAGGAACGGCATCTTAGCCCGAGCAAGAGCAGAATAGGAAAGCGTTTGACAACCTGACGCGGCAGCCTTCTCCAAGGGAAGCCAGTAGGCCTTCTGAGCTGGCCGGAGCTGAACTACTCAATTTCCAGTGACGCTGGCACGCTTCTCGACGTACTTCCTCACATGCGGGTACAACCAATTGTGCTGTATGGCAAGGAACTTCTCGTAGGCTTGTGTAATACTTATTCAATGCCAAGGGTCTGAAGGAATCGGACAGACAAGCCTTGGACAAAGCAGCTCTGCCAAATTGCAGTGGTCTCGTGAAATTTTGTAGACATCAGAGCAAGCAGCCATGTCTGTTGCTGCCCCAGAGTGACCGACTGCAAAGCACGCCCAACGCTTGAAGCCGCAGTAGTTCAGTACTAGTCAATGAAACATACCAAAACCGAGGGACAGGCGAACTCTGCTTTCCCCCTTTGCTATTGTCATGCCCGAAAGCGAAAGTCAAAAATGCAGACCCCAGCCCCACGTTGGACTTGGACATAGCTGTGCTCTGCGGAATGGAATGCAAGAGGCGAGACTGCTAAGCTGCTAAGCATTGTTGAGCCAAGCAGGGCCAAACCTAGGCGAGCAGCTGACCAAGATGGATCCAATCAGCCCCAGGCCCGACCAGATCAGCAGAAGTTCTGCTGCACTCCATCCATAGAGTTCAGTGTTGTAGGTGACCATTGACAACCCCAAATACCAAAAGACAGCAAAGGAGGTCACCACATCCTTGGCGCAGTGCAGGCCACACATACAGAGCCGGCTGCCATAACTGCCACAGATTGAGCTCAGCCGCTGTAAAGCTCTCCTGTGTGCTGTGCAACAGCTGGGCATCTCGAGGAAAGCTTCGACGTCGGACTAGGAACAGCTTCCTGAGCAAACAGACACGACTGAAACGATGCGATGACACTGTGGCCAAAAACAAAACACAACTGAATGCATCCCACTGGCGGGAGCTTGCACCGCACCTCCAAAAGCCTCGCCAGCAGTGTGGGGATGATGCCCCAGGGGAGCACAGGTGCGAATAGCACGACGAAGAGGAAGTTCAGTTTGATGTCCTGGCCACGGAAAGTCTCACGGTTGCATTTGCTGGTAACACATCCAATTGCTTTCTTCTTGGGCCACGCTCCTTGAGCTCATCCAGTGCATCGAACTCGCGCAACACTACTTGTTCCAATGGGCCATCCAAACATCGCTCGCCTTTACTCAAGCGATTGATAGTCGCAAGAGCGCGCCGAACTGCCCCCAACACTATCAAAGGCAAAGCGCAGAAGGCTGGAAGAGCCGGAAACAAGTTACTCTCACTGACATGGTCCCATTGGGCTACCTGCCACAATCTCAACCCGGCGCAATTGCAAACTTGCTGCAGCAGTCGTCGTTGTCGGCATCTGACATGTCCAGTTCAGTCGTGGCAAACGTGCGACCGCAGCATAAATAGCCTTAAGCAGGATGGGACCGCGACCGAGCGGCTTCTGAAAGAACGGTCCGTGTCTCACATCATGCCTAGCATGAACTGGACGGCCACGGTGCGTAAACCAGTCACTTCGGCATCCAGCACAAAGATGAGAGACAGCCTCGCGATCCGTATGGCGCTTGGGCTTGTGAGCCACTTGTGCACTTTGACAGCTTGTAGCGTTGAACAGCCAAGTGGCAGTCGCGCGAGAGGTACACCACAGCAAAGGCACCACCATCGTGACAAACATCTCCGAATGCGTGTGCACATTCCGCTTTGGTTCGCCTCTGCTTGGATTACATCTTCGATTACGCTTTGCAATGCTGTGTAGACGTCTCTCCTTCGAAGGTGCCCCGACCCCGCTTTGGCCTTTGCATTGGTGTCCCGATGGTCGGCCCAGTTGTTCAATCGCTTGGCAATTAACGGGGCAAGAACCGCCGGGATCATGTCGACAAAAGGACCTTCAGTTTACTCCTACTCGCATTGAAGGAAAGAGCTCAGCAGCGATCACAACGTCGCCCAGCTAAGGTCAGGGCAAACGATGAATGGACCCAAGAGCCACTGCTCGAAGAGAAGGCGCCTGTTTTCCTTGACAAATCCGGGAGGCTTTCTCGAAGCCCGGTCTCTGAACATTTGAAAGGATCTGGCTTGCAACCCTGCCACAAAGCTCAAGAAAGATTTTGCACACAGCAGGGTACCTCAATCAGATCGCACCAATCGCAGTGGCACTGGATCATAGATACATGGGCTCTCACTAGACGGATAGCTTCACGTCACTCAGCCTGATCTTGCCGAACTTAGCGACTCAAACTGCAGCCGGTGCGACCGCTACAGCATAGCGGATCATCCCGCAAATCACATCCAGCCATGTTGGAGCAAATCCTGAGGTTGGTGTGGTCTATGAACCACACCTAGTCACGCTGTGATTGCGGACGAGCTTCTGATAATCTGGAAAGTCCTTGCAAGCCTGCCGCGAATCTGGCAGCTCCGTCGACACAGGGTCCGGATGCCAACTTGGCAGAAAGATGAAGGCCAACCTGAGTCCACGAATTGTGTGCACATCCTCTGGCAACTTTGTTGTTGCCCAGCCACAGCGAGAAGACTCCAACCTGAGACGCCCCAGGCTTCAAGGTCATCCGTTTTGTGTTGGGAGCGTTGGGTCTGCATTGTCTGCATATCAGGTTTCAGGTGTGAATGCAGTGTGTTGGTGAGAGCTCGTCACCCGGTCAAGAGAACTTCTTGCCTTGGCCAAGATCTCGATGAAAAGGGAGAGCATCGCTTGGACGTATTGACGTCTCCGCATGTACTGGTCAGGTTCGGAAAGGATTTCGGTTCCAGGGTCAACGAAATTAAAGCCCCGCCTTGAAGTTCCAGAGTTTGGCAAGTGCTGCGGCGACTGCCTTGCAAGCCTCGCCAAGCCTGGCATGACAGGGGGAGAAAGCGGTGAACGTGCTTCTTCCTTGCTCTCAGGCAAGCAGCAGAACCACGAAAATCAAGGCTAGCGAGATGTCGACAGCTATATCTGCGAGAAGTCCTTTGATGCCATGCTTGTGCCTCGGCAGTGCTTCGTGATGTAGGTGCAAATGCTGTTGCAATGTTCGGAACAGGCTGACAGAAGCACTCGAAGCCAACGCCAACGCATGCAGTAATCAACAGACTGGCTGCAAAGGATTGTTGCAGCTCTCCCTCAGGCAGTCGCCCCAGTCATATATCAGGTGCGACTTCCTTGCGACATGCAATGCGACAGACCGTCATGGGCAGATGACGCAACTCTGCGACATTCTCTCTTCGAATTAGCGGCATGTTCAAAAAAAATGCAAGCAGAATGAAGGCAGCCGCCAGGAAGGCCAACATCACAACCTAAGCACGTGTTGCAAAGTGTACCGATGTGAAGTCACGTTCGTTTGTGCCACTTGCATTCAAGCGGCAACTGTGACGAAGCCTGCAAAGACGGCCCATACCTGAAGCTGCCAGCATGTCGAAGGGTTACACGCGCTCTCAATAGATGTAGCATCCAGTGAATCTAGTGCTGTTCTGATGCTCGGGTCTCTCAGCCACGCTTCCATTGTCTTTGACTGCTGGCAAGCTGCCCGGGGCCATCTTCGTGCAGTGTAATCAGGGTTGTGTCGTCGGACTGCTATCCTTGCTCGATGTCTTGACGTCGCGGCCCCCCCTCCCCAACTCAGCCAGGGCACTGCTTTGACTCCCAGCCTTGCACAAAGGGGGCAAACTGTGTGGCTCGTTGAACTTGGAGCATACACAGTCAGTGCATCCAAGCAGCCGATGAACTTTGCTTTCAAGAGCGCGCGCCTCACCCAGTAGCAGAACTGCCGCCAAACATTTGAGTCTGGCTGGGCTGGACCCGGGTGAAGTAACATACCAGCTCGAAGTATGCAAACCCGTCTGTTGATCAGCCCTCACACTCAAATCATGACAAGCGGAAGTGGGACAAGCCAAGCGAACCACAGAAGCAGCACATACAGGCCTACATGAGGCCACAGAGTAGTAAGCCTGTGTGTGGCAAGCTGCTGGAGCTTTTCCCCCATCTCCCGCCGCTTCTCCTGCGGAACCTCGTCTATGCCCTCCAACCTGCAGGGGGTCTGTCCAAAAGAAACCTTTCAGGCACGGGCAGGGTTATGTGACATGTGCATCCGAGGAACAGTCGAGCAGGTGAATGCACATCCTTGCTGGTCAAGGGCGGACCTGCCATGAACAGATGCTGTGCTTCGGCGCTTCGCCTCTAGGATGGGGGACCCTTAGCACTCTCTGCTCTGAGCTTCTTTCAAGATGAGCTCATTACAAGGAGAGCCCATCAAAGCACCCCGCTTTCTGCATCATGCAAGACATGCTTGCCGAACCGAGATCGTGCATGCTTTTGGACACTTTGCGGAGGTGAAGGCTGCTGTCCTGCTCAGGCTCTTGACAAGAGAAAGGCGACTTACTCGACTCTCTGTGCAAACAAGTGGCAAGGCCAACGCCTGTCTCTTCTAATGGGCTTGTTCGTGCCCGCAGAGATTGAAATTGTCCCACTGGGAGCTCATCGGCCATATGGCCATGGTGCGAGTCACCCTGTTCGGACCACCCCGTCCCATCCACTGGGGGGGTGCTGCCAGAATTAGCTGTCGACGGCATGTTCGACGGCATGTTCGTTGGCATGTTCGTTGGCATGTTGCTGTTCTCTGGTGAACATCCCACAACCTTGAGCATCCGCTGTCAGCTGCACAAACTGTCTCGAACTGCATCTCAAACATAGAAGCAGCTAACTAGATCTTGCCATGCAACTCGAAAGTTGGAGGCAGCATTTCCATGGATTCCACCGCTCCTCAACACCGATCTGCGGCTGCCCGCGACCTTGCTTCCATGTTTGAGACACCTGGTTCACATACTGAGCTCGGACCAGCCCAGCGCCGGGAAGTGGAGACTTTAATGTTTGCTCGAGGTGGCAAGGCAGAAATTGTGGCTAGCATTCAGAGCTTTCGATCGAATTTCGGCCGGTCTTTCAATTTTGTGGTCCAGCTCTGGCCGGGAAACGAAGCAGCCAAGCCTCTCCCGGCCCGTCGGTTCTTGAAGCAGTCCGGTGCCACAGTTACCAACAAAGAGCCAGTTACGAGAGCACAGAAGTCATGCATGGCAGTTTGCAGACCTGCAGTCTTGCCACTGCCTCCAAGCGACTGCGCACAAACAAATGGCCCAGCAAAGAATCAAGAATTGCAATAGATACCACCTGCAGCAAGCAGTGCTTGCAGAAAACACTTGTGCGAGTTCTCGAGTGCTGAATTGATGCAATCATGCAATCATGAGCGCCGCACAGCGTTCCCTCGTATCCACCCATCTGAGGACGAGCTCCAGCGATCCAGAAGGCCAAGCAAACAGCGGTCAGCACCCAAAGACTGCGAACGAATACGTTTGTCCAAGCAAAAACATAGCCGACCTGACCACTTGCTGCTGCACACGGTCGTGAAACGAGAAACCACGTCACGCACATCCCGAAGCTCATCCCGGCCTCACGGCCGTAGTGATCCAAGAGACATTCTTCGAGAACAGTTCCGCCTGGCAGCTCGCAGCTCGCGTCATTCAAAGGCCATCAAAGAACTGCAGGAGCGGAGGCTGCCTGGAGGCTGAATTATCCTCAATGCCCAGAGAACTTTTCTCCACCATGGAGCATCATTTCCAGCATACCTCGAGGCAGAGGCAAGATCCGTTGTTGAAGCACATCGTGCGAAGGATAAACGGCTGGAGCCCTAGATGTTCAACCTCCCTGTGGATGGACAGCAGGTGGCACAGCGAGGCTGCAAATGTACCGCTACCGGGCCGCTACCTTTCGTTCGCTTTCTCTTCTTGCGTGCCTCTTGTTGCCGCTCTACCAGCAGCTTTGTCAAGTATCGGCGTCGCTTTCATGTCTCTGTTGCGCACCGTTTTGCGCAAGCGGCAGGCTCTTAAAGCCTTCGACACGCACACTCGCACTGGGCAGGCCCGGACCTTTACAATGCTCTCATGCGTTCGTCCATGTCGTGGCTTGCAAGGTGCCGCATGCCGTCAGACCGATGGCTAGCTGTTGCACGGCAGATAAAGAGATCCATTTTCCTTCCCATATTGGTACAGGGCCGTCGCTCTGAGCTCCTAGCTCGCATAACGCAATGGCGGAGGCGATGTCCTTGTCATGGAGAGGCCAAAGGAAAGGACCAGAATCAGGAGGGTGAAGCTTGGCCGTTGCTGCTGTCACCAGCCTTGCATTTTGCGAAATTGTCGGGTCTTCGTCTTAGCATACTGAAAACGACTGTGTGAAGTCTGCTTTAACCCAGGAGTCGAAGCGAAGAGCTCCAAGGTGATCGCCGGCGGATCGTTTGTCGGATTTTCACCCTCCCACCTGACGACAGGCAAATCGCGAACAGATTTCTGTTCTTGCAATGCATGCCCCGACCTCAGAATCCACAAGCACACCTCCTGTCCGCAATACAGGGTCTCTGCGAAGGCTTCAATCCTCAGCTGCGTGCGACCGGCATAAGCCTCACTTGAGCTCTCGCAGAAAGAACATCCTGACAGCGCCGTACAGCCACAACAACTTTAAATGCAGATGCTTGAAACTGTAACCGAGATGCAAGACGCCGCGGTCGGACAGTGCATCGAGAGCTGTAAGGGCTTCGTCGGAAGCAGCTGTGGGCAGTAGCAGGCAGAGCAAAGGAGGCTGCTTCCACTCCTCGGTGAGGCGCTGGCAGATCTTCTCCACCTGAAACACACCCGAACTCCACAGTGCAGCTTTCGGTGTGGCATGACGGCCTCATTCCACTTCCATCTGGCTTTCAGGGCCAGGTATGCCACTTTCCGCTGGATCGCGCTGACTCTCACTTTCCGCGCCCTAGGCCATGCAATTGCAATTTTGCAACTCTTGATCACGAACACGCTGTTCTCACTGATCATGCACTGCAACTGAGCTGGCGGCCATGCCCAGTGCTTGTTGATTTTATGCGAGCCTTTGGTGCCTGCTTGTCGGGTCACCGGCTGTAGCTTCTTGAGCGCTGTTGGCCCAGGAGGGGACATGCCCTAAAGCAGCAGCATTCTTGCTGCAGTGCTCGATCCAAAACATATAATCGGTGTGTTCCACTAGGGATCTGTTCCTCGTCCTAGCAGGTCCTAGTCCTAGCGGTCCTGGCCCGAGAGCAGAAGAGAGCTGCAGTGGGCGCAGTTTTTTAGGACAAGCGCGCGCGTAACTTCGCTGCTACGCAAACGCCGCTGCTGGTTTTCAGCAAGACGTGCAAGTCGATGGAATGAGCTGCAGCCTGGTGAAAAGTTGCTCTGCTGAGTCAAGCGGCTACACGCGAATTATTCTGGACTCTGAACTCTTGCTGCGTTTGCTACTTTCACGCGATTGCTCGAAGTAACGAAGTAAGACTTGAGTGGGTTGCCTCCTGTTCCCGGAACCGTTGGACATGTCGGTGGCCAAGTCAGGACTCTCTCAATCTGCACTGCGAAGGTTTAAGCACTGTGGATTATTGCAGGATGCTATGGCGAAAGCTGGCACTACCTACGCCCGTGAACAACTTGTACCTTGCAGTCGTCGCGCCGCCTACATACTTGGCAAAAGGGGCTCCGGAAGGAATAGGTGTGGGTGCGACATGACAGATGTGTTGAGGCACCCGTGGTTGAAGCTCGGGCTTCGAAAGCCTGGCCTTCCTCCTTTTAAGAACGTAGCATTTGGAGAAACTAAATCACGAAGTCCGGCAGCATCGTTCAGCTCTTCGCCTAGCTACCCGCGGTTGTTTGGTATGGTTTACGTTCAGCCGCTTGGCTGCACAAGTTGGCATGAGCTGCTCTGACCAGCTCCTGACATATCCTGACACGAAATACAAGCAATTCCTGCTACTTCCAGCCATTTCTGGCTCCTCACTGCGATGTCCACACTCAGGCAGGCGACTCTGCGTCAACAAAGTGATGCACGCCGCCTGGAGGGTCTGCCAGTCAACTGCGAGCTTTGAGCCATGTAGGCAGGCGGTGCAGGTGACAAGAGCTTTGGGCCAGCCCAGTTCTCACGTGTGACAAGTTCTGGCGTCGTGTAGGGCGTGTACGTCTGGGGCTGAGACGAAAGCTTTGGGCCAGCCCAATTTTGATATGTGGTAGGTTCCGATCTCGCAGGGCCGGTTGGCCTTGGTTGGCCCAGCTGGCTCGCGGACGGAGTGCGAAACTCTTCTGGAGGATTTCTTCCTGGACGCCAGATTTCCAGCTGGATTGGCCTCCTCACAGCTCTGTGTGCGCTTTGCGCCTTCCTGAGCTCCTGCGCTAGGTGCTGGGGATTCAGGACAGTCACACCGTTCACCTGCAATATGTGGTCACCAACAGCCCAACCCGCCATATTGGCCACTTGTGTATCGGTAATGCCTGAAATCGTCAAGCCATGCAGTGCAATCCCCAGATCTCCATCGTGAGCGTCTGCCAGGGACACGGCGACTCGACCCCCAGCTGGCCACTTGTCTCTGGATAAGGAGGATTCAAGGTTCGATATCTTTTGATGAAGCCCTTGTAGCCGTTGTTCTGCTTTCTGAACTTCTTCCACGATGCTTCCAGACTGTGTTGCAGTGAGGAGGGAAGGGCCAGCACCATGCGACTGGACATGTCCCGGGTGCCGAAACTCCTCGTCCCGTGGTTGCCAGTGGCGTCTCACTCCATCTAAAGGATTCCATTTCTGCACCTCCAAGCTCTCCCTGATGGGCTCGCTGCCTGGCAGATATGGCGACCCCACCATGCCTGTCTGCAGGCCTGTGTGCAGGCCTGTCCGGAGGCCTCCTTGGCCATCTGCCATGTCCATCAAGGAGAATGAGAAGCGCCGCTCGAGGGTGCGAGTTGGCCCGCTATGGCTCGAGAGCGTCGCGGGCTCACTATGTGAAAGCGTATTGGGTACAGCCGGGGACCCTCGCTTTGCCCCACAATGACGGCAAAACACTGAGTCCCAATGATCGAATCTCTTGCCACAGTTCCAGCACAGCTCTTCTGGATGCAGGTTCTGGGCTGCGTCGGGCTTTGTAGGGGACGTCTCCTCAGGCCAAGCTCCGACACCTGCCCCACTGTCAAGATCGGTCTTGTTGAAGGTGCGCGATTCTGGCGGATCATCACTGAAACTCACTCTTCGGGGGTTTCTGGCCTCTGGCTGGGAGCCCTCCATGTTGAAGCCGCCGGATGCCGCATCGCCGAGGGAAAGGCCAAAGCTGTCGTGAGTATCTGCGACATTCGCTTCCACCCAGTCAGTTGCAAAATCCTCATCGCCTCCTTTGTTTTTCTTCTTCTTTTTCTTGTGCGGCTTGCCAGCGGTCGCCGAAGAGTCTTCACCAGAAATCGCCAAATCAGGAAACATGCTAAAATGATAAGTGATGTTTACTCTCGCGATGTTTTTAAAGTTCATTGGATAATCCGGCAGGATCTATTCAAATAATCAGGGTCTTACCGAGTCTTGCCTGCCGAGAGCAGTGAGAAGGTATCGATTAAGTTCAAGCTAAACAAAGCCCAAGCCCGTGGCTGCAGCCTCAGAATGCAAGGCAAAACAGCAAGGCTTATAATTCGCAGCTGGCAGACCTCACTGAATTGTAAAGATATGATGCCATGGAAGGTGGGAGGGGGAAGAACCTGGGAAGCCACGCCATCCGGGTGCCCCTGTGCACGATCACTTCATGCCACGCGTTCAAAAGATCTGTGCCAAATTCGGCAGCTGTGAACGCCAGGCCGGTTCCACGACAGCTCATGGCAGCTGCTCGATCTTAGATCTTGGAATGCACTCTTCGGTCCATACGTCAAAAGTCGCAGATAGAAAGTCGATTCAGACCCTAGGCACTCCGGCAGTCCTCTGACTAAGAGAAGAAAACGAAGGGAGGGGGAGAGAGAGGCAGCGAGCCTGAGCGTCTCGGCCAGCCTCCAGCAAGCATACGGCATGAAATACTCCATTTTCTCGAGAAATGTGGTCGCATGCTGAGGCCCGCGTGCAGCACATGTTTGGCCTCCCGAGCTCGCGATCGTGCAATGAACTGGCCGCGTACAGGTTCGGCGATTCTTTCATTGAGCTTCTGCAATACAGCCGCTCCTAGCTGTGGAAGGACTGGGAGGGAAAGGCTGAATTCTTCTCGCGAAAAGGCAGCCGCGGCATACTTTTCTACGATTCAGCCAGCAACACGCACTTCAACCCCGTCTTAGTGTGCAGCCGTCAAGTTGGCCATGAATTGGGACATGGGAAGTCCTGGCCTGCAATCAACGAATTAAGCAACTCGACGCGTAAACCGAAGTGGTGGCTAATTCCTGTACATTCGACAACAGCTCCGGCTCTGAAGCAAAGGGGTCGATCCTTCATTCTCTCGTGAGCTGGCCGGCGCCTGCAAACGGTCGCGGGCGTGCAATCAGCAAGCAGGTAGATCCGTGTTGGTTTTTGGCCACAAGTTCGGGTCCACCCTTTGGTTGGCTCGAAAGGCATCGTCACAATTCCAAATCTTGGCTCCCGCATATATTGCATTGCAGGCTCGTGCGTTTAGCGTTTTTTTCTTCACTCTGCCGACTGCCTAGAGGGCCTAGAGCATGCCGGAGTCGCACCGTGACGATGTCCAACCGGATCAAGAAAGAGTGAACAAGGCAGTCGCAGCTACGCTCTACTCCCTCAGATCCTCAAGCCGGCCTGACATCTCTGGCCGCAGCCCATGCGCAAAGCGATTGTTGCAGGCTTCCAGTGCTTCTCGCAGCACCATGCATTGATGCTCCCCTCGGTTGTGCTTTTCTCGAAATGTAAGTTTGATACGCTACGGAAACGTGAGCAGCACAGAAAGAACGTACACTGACTCAATCCTCGCGACTGTGCTGCAGCTTCTGTGTCAAGGCTTCTGCTCTTCTCTGAAGGTCTTGAACAGGTAGTTTGGCAACATCCTCCGCCTGTACCTGGACCCACTGTGGACTTGGCATCTCAAGGTCCTGCAGGGTGTGCATGCACATCTGTTGAATCGTCGCTTCAGTCGCAGCGTACAGAATGCCCATACTAGTACCAGCACGTCCTTCAAGAGGCTCATGCTGTCCAGTGGGGAAGACACAGATGAGAAGGAGTCAGTGGGCGTGTGCTGCAAGCGACAGCGATCGGTGGCGCTGCCTTCACTGCCTATGTTCTCCCTGGCAGCTGTAGAGGTAGGCGATTGTGTTGACGACAACTGCAAGCTGCTGTGCTCACTTCCTTTGAGGCTTGACCTGTGGCCGCTGGGTTGTCGCCAGCACGAAGCCACACGCACTTCAAGCTTTCGCAAGCAATGTGACTGTGATTGATTTGCGGTGGCCTCCTCATCCTGTATTGCAAGGGCACTAATACAGGCTGGCAAGTTTCTGCTCCTGAACCACAGCACTTCATCTTCCAGCGTGTCCGCAGCTATATCATCACGAAGTCGCCCGTCATCTGACGACTGCCGTTCAGACGTGGCAGTCTGTGTGCCGGCATCAATTCGGCACACCTGAGCAATGCCAGATGATCCGACAAAGCAGCCTTGAAGCTGAACATTGAACAATTGGCTTTAGCGGGCCTGAAGGACGGACCAATCCTGGGACTCACCTCGGTCCGCATCTGGTTATGTGTATATGTGTCTGGGCCCCAGCTCGAAACAAAGCGGCTGGATATGTCTTTGCAATCGAGGGAGTCGGGCTGCTACGAGAATTGGCATGCTGACTTTTGCCACAACGCCCGCGACAAGAAACTGAGTCCGGCTCCAGGGGAGCATGGCAAGCCGGATATTGGTGGACTGAGCCGCACCGGTGAAAATGTGGTGTCGTGCGTGTGGAATTCTGGCCTGGCAGGCGAGACCTTAGAATTCGGAACAACATGTAATCAGGGCCTAAGCGCTCGAGTTCGCAGCCTGACCACAATCGCTAAGTTTTGAGCCGATGTCACATCGTCCCTGGGCTGGAAGTTCGTCGTGGCTTGGCTGAAACGAACAGGATTCAGCCAAGCTTCTTCGTCGCACATATGCGAGCATCCTCTGCTAATCTACGCATCTCTTGCTTCTGCTGCGGCCGCGACGGCCTCGCCTCAATAAGACCGAAGGGGTGTAGGCCAGAAGTTCGGATGAGCACAGTGTCACGAAAAAATCCCTCTCCAACGGACCGAGCCATCTGCTGCCTCATGAAGGCCTTGCAGAGGCAGTAAACGCTTCGAGCAGACGGGATGTGACAGGGTCATGCCTTGGCGCGAGCTGATTGGGACCTGCAGACACCGCATCGTGCAGCGAGCAACGTCCCTGGGAGCGCCGAAGCCTCAGCGGCCGCATTCCGCAGGACGAAGGAGCCGACAAACGGCATGACTGGGCCTGGGCTGTGGAGCTGCACTCGCTCTTGAAATCGGATGCTTCTGCTCCTTAAACTTCCAACTCCCAATTCCCAAACAGAGAGAGAGAGAGAGTTGCTTCGATGCAGCGTACACAAATGAAATCAACTATATATTATATATAGGCTATAGGCTTCAAATTGCTGTCCTCCGTATCTAAAGTTGTCTTCCGGGAATTGTTGGATCCTAGGGCATCCCGAGACTTGCCGGTCTGCTCATCGGCTGCGAGAAGGCTCACGAATCGGGCTGGTGCGATCCAGCAAGATGCGTCAGGAACAGTTGTGCTTGCTGCGACTAGGTTGCATGGAGAGTGCCGCGGACTGGAACTTGCCGCTGACTTCAATGATTGTGGAGACGCCATGGCCATCGACCTGGTGGCCAGGCGAGACAACAAAAAGCGTCAAGCCAGATCTGTGAGCACCGCTCCAGCTACCAGTCCGAGCTGCTGCTCTTGCCGTCCAGGATGCACCGCTTCGCTGGAAACTTCAGTGCCGAGCATTTCGCATTTGACCACAGTGGAAGCCGACCTCGCTGGTGCTGGCGGTACGGAGCTCGGTCTCAAGGAACAAGCAGAAAGCAGGTCCTCAGCACCGTTGCAGTTACATGCCGATAAGCGCAACGAGATGCCATCGGCCGACTATGTTTAACTCTTGGCTCGTTGTTCCATTAACGGTTGCACTTCCAATCATTTCTCTGATGCTCGCAACAGAATGTCTCGCGCTTGCACCTTGATTGCTGGTTACGACAGTCGCGAACGGTCAAGGGATGCTCTCCTCGACCGGAATGCCAATACTCTATCTCTAACATCCTTCCGGCTGTGGAGGACGCGCGATTGAGACCTACTCTCGAATGAAAAGCACGCTGCAGCAGCGCAGTGGCATCTGGAATCCGACACTATCTGACTCGCTATCGGACACTATCGTGAGGTGCTTCTAGCAGTCTAGCGCCAGGCCACCATTGCAGTGACTTCGGAACGTGGTCGCAGCTCCGAAGCGACGTGCCCAGGAATTCCTGGCCGCAAAGAACTCTCCGAGGCTCGCCTTCGAACTTCGGGGTGTTCCGGACGTTGACGCGGATCTCGAGAATGAAGAGACAAGAATGTCGGCTTCGCAAGAGCTGGCGGTGCGACAACACTTGCGGGCATACTGTGCATTCGTGGGGGTCCAGCACAAAGGTTGAGGTGACCGAAGGAGTTCGGCGGCGGAGCCGGTAGCGATGCTCTCGATGTCCAGCGTTCACAACTAGAAGCCCGGCCCCAACGAATGCGAGGATCATGGTAAGTCGCCGGTCCCGGTGGCCCCAGGTTGATGGCACCCGCCACAATCGGCCCAGCAGGGTGCACCCATGGCTGCCAAGGATGCCCAAACATCGTGCTACTTTCTTGCAATTTATGACAAGACCTTCCTTCTGGCACTTTAATCTTCCGGTTGGCACTAACAAATTCACTCGCCGAATCACGAAGGTAGATTATGCAATAGGTCGTGATCCCCTTTGCAAAGAGAGCGACACCGGTGGCGTGTGTCATCAAAGCGCCTGTTTGAATTGCCGCAATGGCGTGGGGTCACAGCAACCGACGCAGCAAGGCCAAAGCACTTTTGGATCTACAGGTGAAACAGCCTCGGACTCAGCACCAAGTCGTTGCCAGGTGCGGTAGCGGACGGAGTGCAACGTAAGCCAATATCCAACTTCACTTATCCTGAGCTCTCCCGAGCCACAATCAACGTTTGACAACAACAGTAATCATTCGAAGCCTAGGCGAAACCATGTTGCCAGCGAGCCAGGGACTTCTTCAGTCAACAACTCCTTCCGAACTAGTATCAGGCAGCAGGCCTTTGCTTTTGCGGGAGGGCGCGTGAGCGTGTAGGTAAGCACGCCACCTGTGCCTAGGTCGCTATTGCAGGAAAACACTGTGCCCAAATCAAAATCTTGTCAACGGAGGCACAAATGCAGTAGCCGAGAACTCCCATCGATGTCAGCCTCTCAGGCTTGTGCGTCGAATCCATTTCCATCAATGCGACACGTCGAAAAGCATTGGAAACAAAGCGCCACAAATTTACGACAAGAGGCTCTGACGGATGCGTCAGTCTGCTCACGACAGTCGTGGCACACTTGTATGCGACATTGGCAACCTTCGCTGATGCGACTCAAGCGAACCAAAGCAAGGCAAGTCCGCCAGCATGAGTAGCATCGTGCCTGGATAGTCGTTGCAGACACCTCGGCCTGCTCCAGGCTGCACCGCAAAAACATGATTGCCGGGAAGAGGACGAAACCCTTTCGGGCATGTCTAGAGTCTCTAGAGTCTAGAATGGCGCAGGGAAGAAGCTGATGATTTCTTGCACGGTCACCGGTTTCTTGCTGTGCCAATGTCGCAAGTTGAACCACCGGTTTTCAGTCCCTCCAAGGGGGAGCCCCCATTTGCAAACAGAATGCCTGTAATTATGATGGGATGTTGAACCAAGCCTTTGGGCCATACCTATGACGTGTCCGCGAAACTGTGTCGTGATCATGCCTGAAAAAGCTTCCCCCAAGCCAATTTCGAGTTTTCGCCGAAAGCCCTCCGAAATCCCAAGGTCGAGTTTGCAAAATCCAGAAGTAGGTTTGGTGAGTATATAAGATGGTCCGACATCACGAAAGTACTATAAATACCGAATTGAAACGGCTCTTCTGGAGATTTGGTTCGGGGTGTCTGCGTAACAGTGTCGTCATCATCCCCCCCTCCCCCCACCTCCCCCCACCTCCCCCCCCAAAAAGCAAGTCCAAAATCCGATGCTCGAGTTTGCAAACTCGACAAGTCGGTTTTGAGGCTTCATAAGATGATCCTACATGGCGCAAATGTAGTAAATACCAAGTAAAATGGATGTTGCCTTAAGGCCAAGTGTGGTTGGTACGGGGGCGCCTCCTACTACCACCACCACCACCACCACCACCACCACGACTACTACTACTACTACTACTACTACTACTACTACTACTTCTACTTCTACTTCTGGATCTACATTTGTACTTTTGTACTTGTGACAACACTGCAAGAGGGATTCTGAGGACCGTGCAATGGCATCGCCAAGCCAAAGCCAAAGCCAAAGCCAAA
>CAJNDV010010491.1:58036-76272 GCA_905221635.1 Symbiodinium sp. CCMP2456
TGTGTGTATATATATATATATAACAGTATTCGTGAGGAACCTCATCAAGTGTGGGGTGTGTCAGACCGGGGCGCTCTTGCAGCATGCCGACAACACTCACAAATCATTATGCTGCCAGTGCGAGGGCAATCGGCTCAGTCCCGAAGTACAAAGGCGTGTTCGGCATCACTCTCGCAGCTCGCAGCAAATCTGCTCCACCCCAGAGCCCTGCTCAGCGCAGCCTGGGTGATGCCGCTTGCGGCGTTTCTACCACATCGCCAAGGATCCTGTTCCTGCTCCGGGCTTCTTGGGCCAACTGGAGCACCGCTGCACCGCTGCCGGACACATACATCATTGCACCAAGCTTAGGCCGTTACGAGTCAGCAGCGATTCGATTTCGAACTGTCCCACATTCGCTCCGAGTCCGGTCGTTGGGCAGGCTCCTCAGGAGCTGCATCCGGACACACAAATAATTGGCACCAGGCAGACAAGGCCATATTGGCGTCACTCACAAAAAATTACTACATCTGTTTCCGTAGACAAACTCTAGGAGTTTGCTACTTTCTCATCTCCGATCTCGGGGACGTTCTCGCCCTTTGAATCGCAAGTCGCTGCATCCTGTTTTGCGTACCACAAGCCGCCGAAGAGGTTGATCAACATTCCCACAACAGTCAGGGGCTGCTGAAAGTCTCTGTCTCCAAAGAAGAGGATACCCTGGACCAAGCATAAAGTCGTGGCAATGTTCCCGATTACCATAGTAAGTGTGGCAGAAGAACTCTTCAGACAACAGATTGTGACAAAGTGTCCAGACGCAAAGGACAGGGTCGACAAAAGCAACAGAATCAAGATCTGAGAATTGGTGATCCAGATCTGCCAGCCGTTCCAAATTGATGCCGCGGATCCGCCAGACATGAACACGGCTGGGATGCAGAGCAGAAACCCATCCCAGGCCATCATCCAGGCCACTGGAACATCATCCAATCTGCCGAGCAAGGCTCTTTGTAGTAATCTATACAATACATGCGAGAGTGTCCAGACTGAGGATGTCTCTATACCAACCCAATTGAAGTCAGGATCTTGCAGTACGAAGATTGTGGCACCAAACACAGTGCTAAAGAGAGCCATCTTGGATGATAGACTTGCCTCTTTGGCTTTAGAAGCACCGACAACAAATATGCTTGGAAGGGTCAGTTCGGCAGCCAGGCCGACCACTGGGCCAAGGTTTCCCACGATGGTGCGCTCCGAAATAGAGCTGTTGTTGGAGAGGAAATGATCCGCCAGCTGGTAGGCACAGAAAGCCACAGCTGCAGGCGTCCACTTGCAAAGCCCGGAAAGCGCGTGGCGAGTGACATTTCGGCTTTTATGGCAGGCAGACATTGCTGAGACGAGGAGTCCGGCGAGACAGAGGCCGGCCGCTTGCAGAAATGTGAGCGCCATGGGCTCCCGCGTCAGAATGCAAAGCGACTGGTTGGCGATCACATTTCCAATGCTCGTCGCTCCGACACTCAGCTGAATCAGAAGTTGATACAATGCATCTTGTCCCAGACCCGTCGTGAGCCCGTACCAGTAGTAGACCCAACCCATGAGCAGTGGCACAAACAGCAAGAGATAGATTGACACAATCTCACTGGCCGTCGCTATCTCAACCTTCACTTCCACTGACTTGCCCTTGGCGCCTTGGTATTCGGCATGCACAAAGGGTGCTGTCTCTTCTCCTGTAGCATTGAGTTTCGTGTCATTCACAGATGTCCCCGGCCATTGCTTCCGAGTGCTCGTCTTGTCTTTCTCGGACTTCTTGCTTTCTAGTTGCTCGGCTAGGTGCTGCTCAATATCTGTTGGCGCTGGCTCCCCGGATGCATTCTTGAGGGGTGCTCGAGCGGCACGGAATAGCCCTATCGCGGCGTTTGACCTGAGAGATGTGATCTGCATCAAATGTGCGGGATCCCCTTCACAGACGTGCGAAGCAGTCGGGCAAGTTGCAGAGGATGCTGCAACGCCCCTGCAAGCCATGAGCATTGCACACAGAATGCCTGGAATCTGCACGCCACCAGCTTGCAAGGGGGCCATTGCTGCTAAATCTACCTGTGCCCACTGCGGTGCTCCACGAAGGCTCCATCCGTGGGTAAAGCGGTTCGGTCCAGCTGTCTTGATCCGGCAGGAAATCGACCAGAAGCTGAAGACTACTTGTGCACTCATGCCACCCCCGCACCAGGTATCGCCAGGCTCAGCAAGCATCATTTCTTCGCCACGGCTCTCGAAGAAGTCAGCTATGCTCTGTCTTCCCTAACTCTAGTGGCTTGGATGCCCCGACTTCAGCACGAGTGGTCAGGCCAGGGCTTGGATCTTCTGCCGGAGTGCGGCCTGCAAGTCAGGCCAGAGATTGAAAATCTCGTGAAAATGCTTTTGGCATCATTTGGCCTCAAGCTTGTTGGTGTCGGAGATGAAAGCTCTGAGGCCCTCAGCCGAAGCAGCAGAAACCGAGTCTTGAATGGAGCGATGTCTCGTCCTGCCTCGGCCGTCTTCTCTGTGGCACATGCATCTTCGTTGCAGAGCAAGCGGAACTGAACCTTGACCGGAGGAAACGTTTCATGCTACAGGTTGGTGTATGCCAGGGACCTCCGACATCTGTCCACCGCAGAGCTCCTCGTCCTCGCATCTGGCTGCTGAGCCTTCCGGCTCCAACATCCTCACGGAACTCGGCAGACGCCTACGGTGACATCATCTTGTCAAAGCTCGCGCTTCTTGATACTTCGCAACCAGCATGAGCTCGGGATTCTATGAAAGTCATTTTCACTCGAGGTGATGCACTACACCATTCCCAGTCTGCTGGTGAAGTAGCCTGGCTTGGCCATGCTACGCTGCGACACACAGCAAAGAGGCACCACAGAAGTAAAATCTCAAGGGCCTTGGTATGCTACCGCTCTTTATGACATCAGGGCTTGGCGGAACAAAGCCTGAGAGCGTTGAGATGAATTTCTGTGTGTGCCCATGTTCATGGGCGTGCAGGTGCATCGGTCATGAGCTGCACCTGTCCCCATCTGACATTTGCCGCGCCAGGCACCGGGTTGCAGCCGTGTTGAAAATCTTTGGCTGTCTAATGACCCAACCGACACAATGTGACAACGAGATCATTCCGAGAGGGAGCTGCGAGACTCGTCTAGCCGCCGTCGAGTTATATACACCGCTACAACATATGGTTTCGTCATGTCTGTGGAACTCTGACCATGCCACACTGAGCAGGCTCAACCTCTGGAAGCTGGATCGTTTCTGTGTATCTTGTGTGAATCATATTATATAGAATCAAAGGTGCAGCGTGCTTAGCTGTCAGTGATATCAGCCCAGCGGGGGCTAGGCTGTCGGCTCTGTTGTGGTGAAGGTGGTGCTTCTAGCTTGCCAGCCACCGGCCTCAGTGCTCTCACGAAGTCTATCGGGTAGAACCATGCAGGGAACTGCTACCACCACTAAGCAAGGCAGAAGATATTGCCGACTGCATCCGAGAAGCAAGGTTACAGGGACACCGACCTGTTGAACATTACCCGGAAGAAGCATTTGCTGACCCATGCCCTGTGGAAGCTGCATAGGCACAGGCTGCACAGAAAGCTGGGGAAACTGTTGTACAGCCTGCAAAGGCTGAAACTGCTGGATAGGAGCTGGCTGTGTAGCCTGAAGCTGGGGCTGCAGCTGAAGGGGCTGCTGAGGCGGAAGCTGTGGGGGCAGCTGACCGGGAAGCTGTTGTCCAAGGAGTTGTTGGGCGGGGATCTGTTGAACTGGAATCTGCTGCATCTGCTGCATCTGCTGGGGGGGCATTTGCCCTGCAGGAATTTGTTGGGCAGGCATCTGCTGGGCAGAAATCTGCTGGGCAGAAATCTGCTGCGCAGGAATCTGCTGGGCAGAGATCTGCTGGGGTGCTTGCAGCTGCTGAGCAGGACCTTGCTGCGACCTTAGCTTCTCCGAAGATGTCAGGTATTTTGCAGCTGGCTGGTGGTCCGCGTCTGACGCTTTCGGTCTTGCTACATGTAGAATTCACTAGTAGGCCTAGCAATCAGCTATTACTTCCACAGCCACATCTGGCAAGGTGCACAGCAGGCACTTGCATGAGAACGGCCGCGGCCCCGGGAGCAGCCAGTAACTGATACTGCGCCATCGGTACTGTGTACATGGGAGCCGGCATCCCGCAGCCCCTCAGAAACATTTGGCATCGTGCTGCATGCTTCAACATGACGTCAAGAATCAGTGCTCTGATGTTTGCGGCTCATGTCGGCAGTATGGGAGTCAAGGCACTGTCCAAGTTGTCCAACTGGGACTGCAACGACACCCGGTGACTGAGGGACAGCCATGACACCAGGGCCATTGTTTGGGGGGCCGCTGGCGCAAGGCCCAGCCCCAGTGCCGGGTATGGCGCCTGGCTGCGAAGGCTGCGAAGCCACTGCGCCGACCCCGAGAGGAACAGAACCCCCCGGCGAAGGAGGTCCTCACCGGAACACGAAGACTCTGCATTGTCCTACGAGGTCCTATAATCTTCCGCGCTCCTCTCGTCGCATCCGCAGGCCTGCTTGCCGAAGGAGACTCGGACTGACAGGGCACCAAGCTCTTCAGCGCAAGATGCAAAATACGCAAAACAAAACCATCACACCCAGTGTCATCTGCCGTTCTGACCGTATCATAAAATCGAAACTGTGCGGTTGGACTAAGGGATGAAGCTGCAAGTCCTTGGCAGCTGGGTCATGTTACATCCATAATTCAAATTCATATAACCTCAAGCCCATTAAAGTCCCGCCTGAGCAGCCTCCCGACTGGCAGCCTCCGCCTGCTGTTGTCGTAACCGAGCAACTTTCCTTCGTTCAGGCATGGATACATGGGGTATCAGCCATGTCTGATCCCGACCACCTCGCTCCACGCATGCACCACTGGGCACGGGATGAAGGTCTATGGCAATTTCACAGAGATACCGGGCTTCAAGTCAAGAAACTGCTTCTTGCGAAGCTTTGGCTCCCCCTCTGGGCAAAGGTGGCAGCGCTTGCATGCTGCGCCATTAATACAGCCACTGGGCTTCTTGTGAAACCAAGCCTTTGGTGACAGCACTTCAAGCACGGATGGACTTGCTACTGCTAGAGCTGGTCTTTGCCGCAAAGACAAAAAATGCACGGAATAGCGAAATCAGGCACCTTGCAGATCCACACTTAAAACAGAGCAGCTTCACATAGGGGGGGACTGATTTCTTGCCAAAGTGCACAGGGCTGGCATGCAGGTAGGCCCTCCTGTCAAATCGACACTCTCACTGAAGATGAAGGCGCTGCTTTGGCAGATGCAGGCTGTCCTCGTCAAACAGCCCATGCAATTTCGATCCTTCTGAAGGAGGTGCGGAAAGCGCTTCCGGGGCTTGCAAAGCAAGGCCCAGCAGCTGCCTTCCGAAATGCGATGGGCTCATCCTGAGTTGGGCCACGGGAGGACGAGTCAAGTGGCGAGTCAAATGCGGGCCCAGCGTCTGTGGCGGCACGGGCGCTACGTCGTCCTCGAAGGTCGGCGCCGACTCCGAGGGCGGCGGCATGCTTGGACTGACCGGACTGCTGCCTCGGACCACGGGCTGTACCTCTCACTGCGTCAAAGGGGCCACCCCTGCCTGTGCCGTCATGGTCATCTTCGGGAACCAGGAGTCTCATATCCATCCGCTTGTCTGGTGAGTCCGGGGGGACTGCGGTCAGCTCACTGTGTTGCATCTCCTTACTCTGAAAAATCGAAGCCAGACACAAGCGCGGGCTGGCTTAGCACCGGGATAAGCGAAAAGCTCCTCCTGAGCCCTTCCTAAGCCTGTCAAAAATGTTTGAGGAAATCGCATTATGTGAGTGTTCTATGTGGTGCTGTCAGTTTTTGATTGAAATGGGCAATCCGTCAGAGTCCTCCGAATCTTCTTGAAAAGACGCCAAAAACATGCAGCCGAAATCGATGTCCAACTACAGGAAGATTACGGTACAGGCTGTCCTAAGCCTTACAGTTGACGTCAAATGACATGGATCACAAAGTTCGTACCGGTCCAAACCGGCACCCAGATTGAGAGCATCGACTGGTTCTAGTGATGCTGACTTCAACATTTATCCAGCTTCACAGGCTCACAGGAGAATACAACGGCGAAGCACTCCCATCGTTGTGAGGTATTTCTGGCATCGCGACGTGTCGTTTGCCACAAGATCTCAGCCCACTCTCTCACAACACTCGTACCTGGCGCTTATTCGTATGTCCAAGCATCCTGCTGATCAGGTTGCTCGTCAAAGAACCCTTTTGATGGCGACATGCGCGCTGTACAGGTCCTGGCTCCGCGATCATGAAGTGAATGGATTGAATCAGGAGATTCCTCTTCCACATCGATGAAGGTGTTCTTCACCTGACAGCTGCAGTATGGGTGTATTCAGCTCGGTGGGAAAGAACACATCCAAGAGGATAGTGCAGTTCAGCTTTCTTTGCGTAGCACGCCGCAGCTGCCTGCACAAACCTGTGAGAACTTCTCAGCGCTGCACCGTGAGCGGCAGCTTCGCATCGACGGGAATGCCAACTGGCGAGACTGCTGGTGATCGCGAGAAGGACCTGGCAGCGCCGAGAACTGTCGCTGTGCTTGCTGCCGGATGCCGCCGAGAAACTCGAAGGCCGCTGCCAGGACCTGCTGGCCGATGCCGATGTGCGCGTGCTGCCCTTGCGGCTCTTTGCCATCCGCGAGGTAGCGCTGGTGCGCCGGTATGATGGGAAGCTGTGCCGCAGGCATTGCCTTCTGCTCTTGGGCCGTTACGGCTGCGAACAGCAACACGGTACCACCTTCAACAACACGCGCACCAACTCCAAGAGTCAGCCGGAGCCCAGGTCCTCTCCAACACGCCAGTGTCCTCAGCAAGCTGCTTGAGAAACCTCAGGTTCGCGAACAAGAGCGAGCGGGATGGCCCATCCGATGGTGACAACTTGTCTCCTTTAAGAGGCTGGCGCCGGTGGAATCGTCATTCTATCAACTCCGGCCAGTGCCTCGCAAAATGGCAGCCGAAAGAAAAGTTGACTGCCCAGAAAAAGAAGACGCCGACGGAGGGATTGAGGCAGAGGGGAATGCGATGGAGGGTTGCAAGCCTGCGACTGCCCAAGCCAGCCTTTGAAAGCTAATTAGGCGAAGCCACTGCGCTCTGTCCAGGTGTGGTGACAGGTGAGACAAGTCACGAAAGCGACTGTTGTTTCAACGGGCTCGCCTCCTGAGCGTACACAGCTCTCGACTGCGAAATTCTGTACATGCTTGGTCTTCGTTCCAAGGCATCTTCCACAGCGAAACTTGTCTGTCGAAACAATACCGGAAGGTCGCAAAGACGTCTCGGCCAGTGCTTGCCGTCTCAAATGTGCCCTCTGCGCATTGCGACTCGAACTGGCCATCTCCTCCGCTGAGATGAAGGGAAGTCGCGTTAGGTCAAGCTCGCCACTCAGCAAGCTCTCCCTGAAGTCCACGTTGGAACTATCCTTCAGGTTGTAAAGAAGCGACCTGGCCTGGCTCGTATATCTCCGCCCATCCAATTTCTCGTGAAGCTGTGCTTCTATCCTCCTGGCTAAGAGAAGAAATTCAGAAGTCTTCATGGGGCTATCGCTCTTCGAAGACACGAATTCCAAAGCCGCCCTAAATTTCTGGACGACAAGTTGACGCTGGGTGGACAAACTCGGTAAAGCTGCCACTTCCGTGTCGGCATCTGCTGCCTCTGCGTCTTTACATGTGCTCTTTGGGCTCTTTGACCGCGAACGTGAACGCATGCGCGCAGCGAGCTCACATCCTGGAGCAGATGTCACCGGCCTTGATCTGCAATCTGCGACTTGAGCCGTCACATGTCGTCAAAGTTGGGCTGCAAGATTTTTCGACATAGCACCCCCTAGTATAGCCCTGTAAACTCAAGTTCACATGCAATAACTCCCCAAACCGAGAACTGACCTGAATTTCGTCCAGATCGTGGCCGGCTCCCCTGGCATCTGGAACGTTTGCAAGCCACAGGAGACATCCTAAAGCCTCAAGACTGCGCAGCGCTCAGGCACCTGGAAGGCCTCCAGCTAGCAGGCATGCAGATCGTGTTGTGGCCGTACTTCTTGTAATAGGAGTACCTGTGGTCCGAATGTCGGCGAGGTCAAGAGCTTTTTCGTTCACAGCTTCAGCAGATGCACTGCCGTTTCTCACGGCCAACATGTCGCTCATGCAGTTTTCTTTGGTTCCAATCAAAGCCGGCAAGAGTCAAAGCAGATGATATTATGCAACAAATGGTCTTCCACACATCGGCTCCAGGTCGTCATCATATTACCTTGGCCAGGTCAACCGTTTCAGTGGCAATCAGAACTCTCTCTGCCTTCCGGCTTGAGCTGCGGACTCCTTCGGCCACCTTCCATGCTGCAGGAACGCTTGGGAAGTGAGTGACCTCGGTACAGAGGGTGCTCGCTTGACGGAATGCCTTCTGCAAGGCTCCGTGAGTCCACTTCGGCAGTGCCATCAGACCACGAGCTGCCAACATATTTTTTGCCTTCCCTCGGCTCTGCCATCATAAAGGCCACAGTCGACCTGCTGCAGCTCGACTCCAACTCTTACCCCGCGAGGCATGGCAGAACGACAGAACACACACAGCCTCCACTCAAGATAGTGCTGCGTGTTCTTGTGCTTGGCCGCATCGGCAGCCGTCCTCCGGCTGAAACAAGATGTGTTGCAGATTTCTGCAGAGCTTACCTCACCACGGGCTGTGGCCTGTACACTTCAATCAGCAGGAAATCGGTTGGGTCGTCCACGCTTTGGAGCACATCGAACCGCAAATTGCCATACTCCTTCACCTCATATCGCGCAATCATCAAAATCCCCAGGCCCAGTCGACACATGACTCCATCGCTATGTGACCTGGGCCGCTAGCCGACTCCATGGCATTGGCACGAGTGGCCTTCTTGAACGCCTCTGAGCAAGGGCAAAAAAAAACATAAACAAACGCTAGGTTGCGCTTAACGGCCCAACCCTAATCCAAACGAAGGAGCCAAGCCTTCTCGGCTCCAGGCTTCACCTTGACCACGACGTGTGTGACGTCGACGTCGGCTGCACCCTGTTCAGGAAAGCCAGCTCTCAGCGATGCCCCGCAATGTACGACCTACCGGGAACCTGAGACCTCTCAAGCATCAGCGTTGCAGGGTGGTAATCTGTCGCCTGCGGAACAAGGGCACGCGCAGCACATGAGGCAAGCTGCCACTACCTCGCAGCCGTAATATGCAATGTAACTCGGCAGAAGCTAATTCGACCAATGTCGGCCATTGGCAGCACAAGGTCGCACAAAGCACGATACCAACTACCAGTACCACCTCGAAACATAGTAAAGGTAAGTGACTCGTCGCCAAAATCCTGTTTTGGCACCAACATCTTGTCCTATAGCCCAATCTATGTGTGTACTTGCGGCCGCCGAATAAAACCTGAGCACCGCCTTGACATATACACATACATACTTAAGATATATGTGTATACAGCTATAGTAGATGTAGATACACATACATAGACACACAAGTACACACGCATACACACACACACACACACATACACATGCGTACTTAGTTACTTACTTGCTACTTTCTTTTCTTGTCTTACACTACATTCATGACATTACAGTACATTGCATTCATACACACATAAAGACATGCATACACACATATGCAGACGTACTTACATTACATTACATTACATTACATTATATTTCATGACATTGCATTATCGTACATACAATTGCAGTACATTATAATTCATACACACATACACACATAAACAACACACACACATACATACATACATACATACATACATACATACATACATACATACATACATACATACATATGCACTTCCTTCCTTCCCTCCCTCCTTCCATATTTACGTTACATACAGTACAGTACATTACACAACGCTACATTACATTAAATTACATTACATTACATTACATTACATTACATTACATTACATTACATTACATGCCAACAGTACAGTACAGTACATTACATTCATGCACACATACACAAATACAAATATGTGTGTGGACACACACACATACATGCATATGCATACATGCATACAATTACATACATCACTGCAACGATGTTGCCAATCTAAGTGTACGGATTTCGGGCTAACGGGCCTCGGACTTCAAAATTAGGAGGCTGGGTATCTGTTGGAGTATTGGTGGGTACCGGCATGCCACACAGCTACGTTCCTGTCCATAACCCCATTTTGAGCTCACAAGCTCGAAACCTTTGGCCTATACGGCGCTGCTGTCGAGTTATGTGCGACCGTTGGGCATAGAGCGGTGTATTGGTAACCGGCCAGACCTAGACAAGCTCTCTCTTTGACTCCGTTCAATCTGTGCATGTAGTTGCGGCCGCCCTCAAAATCTAAGACTGTTGGAAACCGTGGGTTATTCCAGACTAACGGGGTTTTGACTGTGACTCAAGTGATTGTAAATGGATGCGAGCATACAAACCTTGGTAGCCCACTACAAAATGTGTGTCATTCATGCCTTGGCGCCTTGTAGGACAAGTGGGGCTGGCAACAGTTAATCAACATGGAAGGACAACGCGCCTTCGCTGTGCAGAACAATTTCACGGTGCCCTCTTTGGAGAGTCACAGAGTCAGCAGGGAGCATCGAAGAGCTGAACTGAATCGCAGGCGTGGACGTACACGGAAGCACTGCATGATTGTGGTCGAAAAGCCATGGGGTTTGAGAATGACTGGCAAATAGGAGGCCATATCATGAATGAGAGATATCACTTAGCGAGTCGCAAGGTTGTAAGGCGCAACTTGACAAGCGCGAGACAAATTCGATGCTCCCGATACTATCTCTGTGTGTTCCTCCTTGCGCTTAGACACTCGAGGCGACGCCTCTGGCCTCCTGAAATTCACAGAGTGTGTGCTCGAGCCTTCAAAACACCCGGGGTGCTCTCCGGATCTCTCCGGCCTACGGAAACGCCCTCATGCGTCATCGGGGCTCAGAGTTGAACGCTCCGGGCCCCGCAATCCGAGCCTGGGATTTGGGGAGGGATGTGCATGGGCCCGCCACCCAAGCCAGGCGGCTTGGGTTGGAATCGGACACTTGGCAAGACAGCCCACTTCGCAGCAACAAAGCTCTTCCCTCGATGATCCCTCACCGAAGTACTAAGCTGGCTCAGAGACCGGGCATAGGGGGAGAGATGGTCTAACAAACACGCACACACGCACAGCACCGGCAGCGAGACTAAGGGCAAAAGCACATTCAGCTGATGCCCTTGCGGCTGCAATACTCGAACAGTGTCCCCTTGTCGATGCTGAAGGCATCCCCCCCTCGACAAGAGCTTTAAAACGACAACTGCGAGTGTTGTCCTTTCTTTGCCATCACGATCTAGATTTCATGCCGAAAGGCCGAAACTTTATCGCTCAACACGGTGCGAATGACACTGTCACTGTCTCTGGCCAGCGTGTCCTTTCCCGGAAAAACGGTGTCGTACTGCACTGCGGTCCTGCGAAAAACAACCGTCTCGCGAGGCATACTCTTTAGGTTGCAGGCGTCCTTGGCACAGCCATCATATCTGCCACGTCATCGCGCCATCGCTGATAGTGCTGCGTTTCCTTGTGTCCGGCGGGCCCATCTGCATTCCTGGGTCGGCCATGAAAAAACTGCCACCTCCCCTTGGTTGTCGTTGCACAAATCTGGTCCTGTAGATTTCGACCAAGGCAAAGTTGCCGGGCGAATCTCCTTGGGAAGCGCGCCAGTGCCGAAACTCAACAAACAAACCAGAACCTTGGAGCCGAACAGCAACGAAACTGATTTTTAAATCGCCTCACATGACACCGTCACAGACCGGACATGCAAGAACAGGATTCAAACTCTGTAAGCCGACTTCAAACTGATCCGACATCCAGGCTCGCTGTTGAAGCACGTCGAACCGCTGATTCAGCGGCTCGCCCTTGGACTTCCGTGCATTCTGCAGTGACGCCTGCATCGCTAACTCATGCAAAATGCTACGCAATGGCCGCAATGGCCAATGGCAGGTCGAGGCCTCTAGGAAGTCCTCCTCCTGGCCTTCCTTCACCTGCACCTGGCCCGTGTGGGTAACCAGCAACCGGCGGGAAACCATGATCATGGATGAATGAATCAACGAAGCGCCTGAACAACTGCGGCATATGCCACGCGCTGCGACGGTGTTGCCGTCAGCTGTGTCTGAGCACGGGATTCGGGCTTCGGGCAGCTGCCGAGAGTGACAAGCATGCTCGCTCGCACCGTGCATCCGGGTTTATCCAAGTCTCCCGTGACAGCGCACGAGACTTGCGCAGCTTGGGCAGCATCGGCAGGGAGCCGGGGCCAACAAAGCTGGTCCCTTCCAGCAGGCAGCAAGCTACCTAAAGGCTCAAGGATGCGAGCATAATCGAGCACACTTGCTCTGTCCCGTCCAAGCAACGCAGACTGCCGACACCAACCGCAGGTGGCGTGAGGTGCTTCCATGTCCTCACATCATCGGCTCATACTGTGCCTTCCACCTACTTACTTCTGCAATTCTGCTGAGCAAGTTGCTCGTGCCAGCCATCGTCGCTCAGCTGTGAAGTCTCGAATGGCACTTCAGCACTTCACTTGTTGTATACGTCTTTGGCGAGGGATGTGAAGGGATGCGTATGCACATGATTCCACGGCACCTGGATCAGCTGCAACTAGACAGGCAGTCTCCTGTACTTTTCTCTGCTGGACGTGCTGCAATTGCACGCTCCAGACGCCAATATGTGAACATGTCGCCTGAAAATGGCTGCTGATGCACAGTGATGTGACACCGGCAGGTGGGTTCCAGGGAACTGGCCGAGCGAAAACATAAGGAGGCATGTCTGACTGGGAGCCTATAGGCCTTTAGGGCCTATAGAGCTCGGACGCTATGGCGGCTAGGGGGCACATCCTCTCGACAGCAACGACGCCTGGATCCTGGCCAGCTTCAGCAGATGTTGGTTGGGTGATGTGGCTCATCAAGACGTAACACTTTCCACGCTGGCATCGAAGCCAAACAGCTGTGACATGGTGGACGTCAGGCGCCGCCTCCCGGGGGCTCCACGTCTCTTTGCCTCGATAGCACTCAACTCCCAGCGTCCTACTCTGAATACTCGAAATATTCTGGTGCATTCCGCTCGAGCTGCCTGAACTCCGCTTGTGCCAGTCCAACACACGGCCAGGAAAAGGTGAAATCAGCCTTGCACCATACCTTGGATGATTTTTCGGCTGGACGTGAAAAAGATGCTGTCGGCAGCGAAAATGAGGCAGAAGCTGCGCAGCTGCAACAGCTTGCACCTCAGAACTCATATCTGGACAGGGACCACGGAAGGAACTGGTGCCATCATCTTTGATGAAGTTGAGGTTCAATCAAACCCGAACACCAACGTCATGTTGCAGGTGATGCCCTCGGCGTCTTCTTCAGAGATACAATATCACGACTTGTTTACAGCATACATCCTGGCCTCCTTCTCTAGCTCCGCCATGGCTGCAATGCCCTCCCATGTGGCCGCGAGCTTTATGAGGACCTTGCAGAGCTCCATGACGAGTAATTCTTTGCCCGGGAAGGCGGCTGAGTAACAGGCTCTCTCACGTGGTACACCAGCTTCTTCGTACAAGGCCTAAGTCTTAGGCCTAAGTTCTGACAACAGCTATATAACGAAGCTGTCCCAGCCCTCGGGCTAAGATCTCCAATCTATGGCAGCCGCAATGATGCGACGAGCACGGCGAAGCGTCTCTTCCTGCACATCAAAACTCTGGCCACAAGAAGCTAGGATGCGTCTGATAGATTGCCTTGTCGAAACTCAATCTGGGATCCACCTCGCTCAGCCCCATCACTGGGGAAAGACAAGTCTTTGTGCCTGTGCATCCCTGCTCTCGCGGACCTCGGTAGATATGTACCCAGTCACCAACTTGGAAATCGCCTCAATGAAGTTTGGCGTTGGCGGAAGGGAACGGCAAGATCATGTACCAAAGCAACCAAAGGGTTCGAGCAGGGCGGTTTAGTGCACCCTGCGTTGTGTATTTCGGCTGGGGCGCCACTCCCAGATTTACCGCCAGCTTGTCCATCGCGAGGGCAACCCTTTCATCCACGCCTTCAACTTTCCCGCACGCGTACTCGATCCTGGGTCCGGCGCAGCATGGCATTAGCATGGGTCTGCCAGAGACTAGGGGACGTGC
Organism: Symbiodinium sp. CCMP2456; assembly: GCA_905221635.1. Classification (NCBI taxonomy): domain Eukaryota; class Dinophyceae; order Suessiales; family Symbiodiniaceae; genus Symbiodinium; species Symbiodinium sp. CCMP2456. Next base: position 72,214 of record CAJNDV010010491.1, read on the forward strand.
GCATCTTCCACGAAGGCGACGTAAACCTTCGACGGCGCTTGAAGCTCGTGATAACATTCTCGAGGAGGCTGTCTCAAGTCTGATGCCGGATCTCCACTCAATCCAGCTTGGCTGACGAACAAGGGGTTCCTGCATCAGGCTGTGAACTCTGCTTGCAAATTGAAGAGCCTCGGCTGCAAGACGTTGCCAAGTCGCCAGCGTCGTTGCATCGGTAATCAACCCGGTCTCTGCATATTCCTATGCTCAGCTGTTCCACATCGCAGACACGCATAGTGAAAACAGTTGGCTCGGTCCTTGATGATTGCTAAGTCGCCGGTGTCAATCGACAGCGTGGTCACGGCAGCTAGCCTTGGTCAGTTACATGCCGTCTCGGAAAAGTCATCGTGGTGCCTGGTGCAGCTGAGCATCTGGGACAGGCCAGTTTCAGCGACAGAACGAAGTGAAATCCTGCCGGCAACAGCTAAGTCAAAGTTGCTGCGTTGCCGCGTTTCGTCTTGAAACTACAAGAAACATACATAAACATACAAAACCTTATGTTAAAAAAAGACGGAGCCCCACAGCGTCCCTTTCTAAAAAAAAGGCGGTTGTCCCGGCTTGGGACCTGGGGATTTATCTTAGCCGCTAGGCTTGCGAGGAGACCCGGGAGAACCCTGAAAGTGTCAGTTGCCCGGCCGGTGCTTCTGGCTTTGATTTGCATTTCGACGGGACACTCTTCAGGATTGTTCTGGTAGGTCGAATAGGCCTCTTGCTTGGGAAGACTGGCTTCAGCTTCCACCCTTGCCCTATCAAGCAAATTCATGCTCTCTCATTCAATTCTTCTCTTGAGCCCGCACTTGCGCCAAGCGAAGCCCGAAGTCATATCACGTCTTCTTAGAAGCTGGCCTCATTCCGTGTCGGAAGATTCATGACGACTCAGACCGGCTTGAGCAAATTGGACCAGTCAATGCTTCGAGCCGTTTAAGAAGTTCAAAACGTTTTCTTTGCTACCGAGCCCGCGCTTGCGCACACGAACGCCGTGAAGGTCTGCAGCCACAACGGGGAGGCGATCCTTTAAGGCTCCACGTCTGGGCATAGAGCTAACTGGCCACAGAAGCGGCCCCTGGTCCCGTTGCAAATTGGTTGTTACTCCTGCTCTCTGTAGGTGTTCTGCACTCCCAGGATTGATTCACCCATCCACAGCAACTCATGAGCCATGCTAGGAAACACCAACCTCCTTCAAATCAAGGAGTCAAAACCAGCCTGTTGGCTTCCGTGTGCTGTGACAGTCCTCGATCCTGATTGTGCTATGACCGATCCGGTGAAGGCCTTCAACTCCAAGTCAAAAAGGCACTCCGCATTGCTTCGCAATCTGCGGCCCTGAAGCGGCCGCCTGGAACTCACCGTGGTGCCTTGGCAGGTGAAGGTGAAAGGCGGCGCTCGGCAGGACGGGATGAAACAGCTGGAAGTCCCATCGTCACTGAGCCATGTGCCTAAGAATGAGGATGCTCAATGCGACCTCATCAGGTGCTTTACAAAAGACATGGTTCACTCCAAACACGTTCGGACAGCTGTTTGGGCATCCTCCTGTTCCTGTTTTCTTGCGAGAATCGAAGACTTTGACCACAGACTGGCATTTGCACTGAGAAAGAAGATCATGCACCAAGACACAAATGAACCACTGGGTCGAATCCGTATCTAGAGGAAACTGGACAGCAATTTGGTCAGAAGGGTCATGCCCAACGCGGCAAGTGCGACACAAGCTGTGTTTCGCAGAAAGGTCGGGCACCGCTCGCAACTGCGCAAAGGCCCTTGCACAAGCCAACCGCAGCGCCCGCTTCGCCATGCGGTGGCTGCAGCCTGGTTGACCAGAAGGCCTTCAAGGAACAAGAAAAACTATAGTGACTATCGTTTCGCGACCTACCGCTCTACCATTCGCCTCTTGAACCTCTGCGAAACATTATCAGCCACCGAGTTCACACAAGCGTCACACAGTCCAGGACGAACGAACCTTGCAGCAGACATCAAAGCCATGCTTGGGCACGAGTTGGCCGTAGTTGGCGAGTGAAACTTGAGTGTCCATGCACGGCTAGGCTAGGCTTCATACTTCTTTCGTGAAGCCCAATGCCGGACTCGGACGGGACACATTGCCACTTTCGTCCCGAACAGGCATGCCTTGGCAAACTCCATCGGCTCCGATCGAGCCTGCCACCGCGACTGGCATTCCTTGAAAGGTCGCGAGCTCAGGAGCCGGAGCCGGGCCGGGAGCCCCAGTGGCACCGGAAACTGGCTGAGCGATCCCCGTCACCGTCCCTGTGGGCAGATCCTCCACCGGAACTCCTACAAGTTGAGCGCCATCCCGTTCTGAAAGGCTCTCTGGTGCCTGCGACCTTGCTTCCAAAAGCAATGGTATGTTGCGTTTCGCGGACATGGCGGCAGCAACCGCACCCACCACCCAGACCAGCCACATCACTGTGGACACCAAGTGCCACACTGCCTCGACGTGACTGTCGGTCAAGCCATTATCTGTTGTGAGCGTTGGCTGGGCCACTGCCGCCTCCCCGTCTCCCATGCAAGCAGCAGGTTGTTGCCTGTAGGCTATCGCTTCCAGGACTGCTGCAATAAACCTCGCAGCGAGACAAATCACGCTGGACAGTGAAGGCACAGAATTCGGAGATGCAGGACACCACTGACTGAAGGCAAGCGACGTCCAGGCCACAAGGATGTGGCCGTATCGAGAAACGCCTACCAGTTGTGCTTCCTTCAGTGGTGCACCCTCGCCACTGGTAACAGCGCCACCATGCAGTAGCACACCCCAACCAGCGAATATCGCTGACACGATGAAACTCAAGGCCTGCGCAAAGGCCAAACAGTTGGCTCAGGACAGCTCGACTGACCCTCTCTCCACACATGGGAAACTCGGGCACTGACCAGGATATTGTGCCAAGAATAGCCATTTTGCTCGTAGCAGAGTGTCTCCGCTGAAAGGACACTGGCAGACATTCCCGACAAGACGAAAATCAGCATGAAGATGGCATCAAAGACAAGGCATACAGCGCCTCAAGTCCAGGCTCTGTACTCAGGCAAGTCAGTCAATGCCAACTTCATTAGCTGATCCAAGCCGCACAGGACTCGAAATCGCTCCAGTGGGGGCCGCTGATGCAGACATAAGACCATCCGTGCCACGTCACTAAGCTAGCTTCCAGCAGACATCCCCGAGCAGATCTGAAACACTGCGAGGCCAAGCACACATGCGGAGAAGCTGCAAGCAGTCCGGCCTCAGTCCGTTGGAACATTCTCGAAGACTTTTGAGGCTAAAGCTATCTGTATCGTTGGCACCTCATGTCTTTGACATGTGCCTTCGCAGCCATTTAGTGGCACGTCTCCATAATTTTTCTATACATGAGCAGGGCTGCTCAAATCTCCAAACCGCTAGCTGTCAAACTTGCTGGATTGCCATTTCCTCGGTCACCACGCGGATTTCCATGCGGGTTGCTGTCACTTCGTCGCGCATGTCTTGGAGTCTCAGGCATCGACAGAAGTCGTCGTGGAAAGAATCCCGCCTGGATATGGCCGAAACACCCAGGGCTTGAGCGGCGCTTTCTGAACTGCAGGAGCCTCCCGCCACGTCCTCGGAATCCTCGGAACGGCCGCCGCTGCTAGGAAGGTCATCGCCGTGCATACGATGAGCTTCGTCATCCATCCCACGTGCTTCTGCCGGGACTTCTCCCCCATCCAGGCAAGCCATGCGAGGCGGAAGGCACAACGGAATGTTGTGTGCTTTCGTCCACGCTTCGTCCTGCAAAGAGCTTCTGTCAATCGTCACAGCTACTGTCACAGCTGGGATGCAGTCCCTTCAATGCTACGAGTACCACGGCAACTTCGGCGAAGGAGTTCGTGTTGCGCATGGTTGTGACAGAGATGCTCGATGCTCCCAACTCGCAAACTGCGCCCCACCCACCCATCACCCAATTAGGCCAGAAAAAATGCTTAAAAACATACCCCCCCCCCCCCCCCATAATCTTGCACGGACCCTGTTATGACCATTTGCGGTCCTCGAAGCTCTGCGATTGCAAGGAGTTC
>CAJNDV010010502.1:0-13281 GCA_905221635.1 Symbiodinium sp. CCMP2456
TTGTGGTCTTTCTTGCGCGTGCGCGCCCCCCCCACACAGATGTTGGGGTCTGTGCCGGAGGGAAGGAAAGACAAAGGTCCAGTGAGGTGTTGGGTGCCGGCGAGCTCCAGCAAGGCCGACAGGTTTGTGCAGAGCTGCCAATCGAACGCGCCGTCCCTAAGTGCCAGGGCCAGCGAGGTCCGATTTGTGGTAGCATCAGTCGTACGGAGTGGCATTTGAGGAGGTGTCGAATCAGGACCGGTGAATAGTGCAGACGTTCGCTGTGCGTTCGTTTTTCAGTCAAGATCTCAGGAGGGCATGACTTGCACCGCATTGCAACACGTGGCTCGAACTTTGAAAACACGCATGACTTTGGGCTAGCAGCCTTGCAGAGAAAATTTCTCACCCACCCTCCACGCCTTGGGGGAAGACGCTCGGCACGCCCTGCCTTGCTTCCTTCAAGAGCGCGCCTCGCTACGCATAGACATAGCAGTTTGCCCGCAGTAGTGTAAACCTAGAAAACCATGAAACCTGTTGTTGGGACCTCCGCCGTTGCCCTGTGAACCACCACTTTGCTACTTGTAATGTCCATAATCGTCTCACGACTCAGAAACCCATCTTCAGCTGCAGGTGAGATCCCCGACGACGAGGAGGAGACGGAGAAGGACGAGGCGAGCAATGCCTGGAGTGACCGGAGCTTCATTGCGAGTCGGTGCATTTGACCAGAATCAGAAGTTCTTGTGAAAGGCTTTTGAAGAGAAGCGTTTGGGAAGCGCCTGGGCGCGGCTCTCAGGATGGGCTTGCAGCTTGCACTTGGGCAGCTCGAGTCTGGAAGTCTGGAATTGAGGAGCGCACCCTGACCTATCTCTGGGAAGAGAGGGACGGCGTCGCCGCCTTGGCGTGCAGGCCGCTCGAGCAATCTGGTTCGTGCCTCGTCCACGATAAGGATTCGCCGAGCAGCCTTCCAGGAGTTCCCCAAGACGAAGGCAGCACGCAAGAAGGAGGCGGCAAAAAACTTGCAAGCCGTGAGTCTGTCCAAATGTCGTCAGATGCTTCAGCATAAAATATCGCGGCTCAGGGCCTGTAAGAAAGACTTCATCCACAGATGCCACTGCCCGTCGCTCAAAGATGGTGCCGGATAGTGCGTCACCAACGCGAGGGCTCCAAAAGAGTGGAGTGCACACGTGGATGCCACAGGTCGGTATAGAAAGCCATCGCCCTACGTTGTTGCTCGAGGACTGGCGCAGCTGTAAGTCGTAATTACTCATGTAATTACTCAGACCTGGTTTTGGTGTGCTCGCATCACAGTTCCTTTGTTCTTCAGCTGACAGGTGCCCGTATCGGAGACTGCAGCCCAAGAAGAGCCGTGGCCTTTTTGATCCTGGCTTCTTCGTTTTGGAGTGCCGATGTGGGCCCATGCTCCGAGGGTGCACGAGCTTGCTCTGACTCCCGACTCTGAGCACGTTAAGGGCTCGGCTGTTGCTCGATCGTCCCGCGCTGAATTCAAGCTCAAGAACCCCGATCAGTGGCCTTCACTCAGTCACTCCCTCACTCCCTCACTCACTCCCTCACTCACTCACTCACTCACTCACTCATTCACTCATTCACTCATTCACTCATTCACCCATTCACTCACTCACTCACTCACTCACTCACTCATTCACTCATTCACTCATTCACTCATTCACTCATTCACTCATTCACTCACTCACTCACTCACTCACTCCCTCCCTCACTCGCTCCCTCACTCACTCCCTCACTCACTCGGTCACTCACTCCCTCATTCACTCATTCACTCACTGGCTCTGGAGGCCAACCTCTTGAACCAGGTTTTGAAGGAGGCATGGAGTTTGCGGGTGGGGTGGTTTTTCCTGTGCTCTCTGGCAGGTCCAGTCCATCCAGCCCGACCTGCCTGATCACCTGGAGGTTCCAGAGGCCCTAAACCCTCAATCCTAAACCCTAAACCCTAAACCGCTTCGGGACGGCTCTTCTCGTGTAGCCGCCTCTTTTGCAGGTTGGCCTGCAGCGTGTGGAGTCGGAGCAGAGCCAGGTACTTTAAAGGGGTTGGAGATCGCTGTAATCCCTGCATGTGTTTGGTCATCTTTTGGAAGATCTTCATGCTTAGTGGATCACGATGGACCTCGGTAGTCTTCAGAACAGCGGCTCTGATTCGGTGGGTCCACCGGGACAGTTTTGCTGGAGAAGGATATGTGAATTCTTTCTTGAATTCCCTGAAGCATGTGCTTTGTGGTGAGTTGCATGAGCCCCTGCAGGCGATGTCATGGACTCTCAACGGCACCGAGGTGCAAGCGCTTCTCGGGGACACGAGCACTGAGGCGGGGTCTTGGGCTCTCGGTCCGAAGTGAGGGAGTGTCCTGACTCGTTGCTATAAGCCTGATGTCTTCTTTGCATGAGGACCTCCGTCTCCGTGCAGCCGGCGTCGGCGAGGTGGGTCGAAGCAGCACACTCCGGGATGTTGGCCCCCTCGGGCCCCCCCACATGTGTTGGATCCAGGAGGCCAAGAGCCCTCAGGCGCTGAGCGGATCTCGTACTCAGGCGTTGGCACGAGAATGCAAGTCAACATGGCAGCGGCAGTGGCAGTTACACGTGCTATAAGTTCTGCATCTGTTACAAAAGACTGTGGAAGTGAATGTGAAGAAGAGTGCTCGGTGAGGGTGGTTTCGCTAGTCTTTGCACCGGTGCTGCCCAGCCGCTTATTTTAGCGTGTATCCAATTGCAGGACGACCTTGAGAGGCACTTGAAGGAGAGTGCAGCCATGGGGGCACTTCTGCAATAATAGCCGATCGCAGAGCTTCAGTGCATCTCTCGGAATTGCCCACCGCCGAAGGATCTCATGGCCGGGGCAGACGTCGCGCAGGCACACCACTGCACCGCTTGACACCGTCGGCAACCCTTTTTAGGAAGAGGCGTCGGCTTCACACTTCCGTGGTTGCCAGGTGGTGACGAAGCTAGCAGAGCCCACGCCAATGGAGGTTCGCTGCATTTCTGTCTTAGTGACTGCTAGTGCTGCTGCAATTCTGCTACATTACTACATGCCGCATCCACAAGGAGCAAGAGGAGGAACGAGCGCTGCTAACTCAGCGTGCAGTTACAAGAATCGTAGCCCTGGATTTTGACACAGCGCGGGCGTGGACTGGCGACCTGGGACGCGGCACCGGCTCAGACCAGGGCTGTCCCAGTCATTCCTTCCCTGGCCCTCCCTTTTGATCAACCGCAGAAAGCGATGTTTAGACTTTTGTCGATATGCGCCGGTGCCTATGCACTGAGTGCTCCTGAGGATTCTCTTGCAAGGGACGACGAGTGCTCGGATGCCTCTTGCTCTGTGAATGCGCTGCAGAGTAAAGTTAGCCTGCGTTCGGAGCAGACCTGCAAAAATGCAGTGCCGGGTGACGTCTGCTACAAGAACATCATGTGGGCAAAGCAGACCGGCATCCGCCAGCATCCAAGCTGGTATCCAGGGCTGACTGCCTCTTCTAGCAATGCCGCCTTCCAGGAGATCGTCCATTCGCATTCGCCCGACAAGTGTGCCTTGCCATGTGCAAACACAGTGGGATGCCACACAGCTGTGAAGGGCGAATCATGCTACAACGACATCCAGTGGGCAAAGCACACGGGCATCCGCCAGCACTCGCACTGGTATCCTGGCCTTTCGCCATCCTCCTCGGATGCGGAATTCCAAGCCAGCATCCACCAGAAGCGCCCTGACAAATGCCCAGAGCCGTGCATGGAGCCAGCAGCTGAGGCGCCCGCCTCTGAGCCGGAGGTACCCGAGCCCGCGGCACCAGCCACCGCCGAAAAGCCAGCACCCGCGGAAGAGCCCATCATCCCGCCGCAGACTCCAAGTCTCGTGCCCCCACCCGAGATCGAGGAGCCCGAGGAGACCCCCGAGGAGCCCCTTCCTGGCGTTATTCCGATGCCAGAGGATTTGAAGCCAGGAAACGAGCCTCAAATCATCATCCCGGTGACGGAGAAGCCCGCAGAGCAGCCTGCAGCGCAGCCCTCCCCTCCACCGCGACATGAGTCGCACCCGGAGCCAGAGCCAGACATCAACCGCTACCCACAGTGCCCTCGCGAGCCTCAGTCCGCCCGGGAGGCCTGCGAGCAGCAGGCGATCCAGCAGGAACAGCGGGAGCGGGAGGAGCGAGAACGCCAAGAGCGCGAAGAGGAGAAGGAGCACGAGCGCAACACGCCGCTGGATGTGAGGCATCAGGAGATCATCGACGAGATCGGGGGCGAGCCATCAGTAGGTGGAATTCCAGAGTTTGACGATCCAGATCGCTGAGCTCGTGACAGCTCAAACACAACACCCCACAGTGTTCTCAGCAACTGTTGACACCGGGCATGCCAATAGTTTAAAGTGAATTTGCTCATGTAGGTTCAATCTGTACTGTGACTTGACTTGACATGCTGATTGACAAAAGATGTCGCGGAGGGCTATGCAGATCGCTTGTTTGGCTCATTCTTGCGATCCCACATGCTGCAGTTGCCACCCGATGCCCGAGCATGGCTAGTTCCCACGAGCATCCACCCAGGCGACGCGAGGAGGAAGAGCGCTACTCCCTCAGTTAGCGGCATTGAACACCATACTGTAGCGATCATCGGACGTTTGTGCTGACGAGGCCGAGTGGAGGCCGAGAGGGCCGAAACTGAGCGCCGTCGGACGCTGAGGTCTTCGTTCTGTCTTCCGCCACTGATAGAGTCTGGTCTTGGCGCGACTTTAGGCCAGGAAGAGGAGCGTCTGCTGGAAGAAGAGAGGCCTGAATGAATGACTTCAACTCAAACAAAAAGGGCCTCTTGGCTCTTGGGTGCTGTGCAGAGCTGCGGAGGCGCGCCAAAGAAGCGGCTGATCGGGCAGAGCGCGAGGCGCGCACCCGCGAGGCGGAGGAGCTGGCCGAGCGAGAGCGCCTGGAGCGCCTGGAGCGGGAGAAGGCCGAGGCTGCGGCGGCTGCGGCCGCGGCGGCGGAGCGCGAAGCCGCAGAGAAAGCCCGGCGGGAGGCGGAGCGAGCGCGGGCGGAGCGCGAGGCCGCGGAGCTCGCGGAGCGCGCGGAGCGCGAAGCGCAGGAGGCGGCGGCGCGTGAGGCGGAGCGACGGAAGCTTGCTTTGGAGGCGGGCAGCCCGGGGCTGTCGATGTGCTTTTCTCTCTGCAGAGCTCCCTGCTGTGAACTGAGAAACTAAGCGCAAATCCGCGCGCTTCCAGGCATTGTGTGAAGCGATGGCGAGCCGAAGCAAGGAGCAGATCGAGATCTGCCTGCAGACAGCGGAGGTCGGAGTCCGGCATGTGGTTTAAGTTTGATTGCCACTAAATCGGACCGAACCACGGAAGGAAGATGGGATCCCGGAGAAGGACGTGCAAGGGAGCTTTCGGCTCGCTGGTTGCAGTCGCAGATCCCCAGGAGGCGGAGGCTGCTGTGCGGGTGCTTCACCAGATCGCCGAGATGGAGGCCAGAGCCGGGTTGAAGTCCTGTTCAGCACCTCACTCTGCACATGCGCTGCTACTGCAATGTACTGTGCTCCGGACATGTGCCTCGTGAGCGGCTCCGGTTGAACTGAGGCGATCCGCGCTGCGGAGTGCGGAGCTCATGTAACTCTTCGACGAGCTGCCAGCTAATTGGTAAACTTGCTGCCGCGATTCTTCGAACAAGTGCCCTAGTCCATCAATATAAACCCGGCGCTGGATCGGATCTGAGGCATCGCCTGCGTGGAGCCTGTAGCGACGGGGATCCCGAGGCCGGGCACGTACCATTGTGTTGTGGAGACCTTGCAACCTGCCGACCCCCGCAAACTGAGTAGCATCCATTTCACGGCCTGCTGTACATGTCACTTAGTGTGTAGGCTGCAAGTGACTACACTATGGAGCTCATGATGTTTGCCATCTTGAGGAGATTGTCCGTGCCATCGCCCACGCGACAGAGGCCTGACCTCGGCACTGTTTCGTGATTGCCATCTGCTGAAGAGGGTGGACTGCTTGAGATCGGTTATCCTCCCGCACTGCACACTCCAGGTGGGTGTGGGGCGAGACAAAATAGGCAGGCTGCCTGCTGAGTTAGTGTCGCAGCATGCTACCACTTAGCATTTTCTGCGAGACTTTTTGTGCTCGGAGCAAACGTGTCGGCAGATGCGGCCAACGAGACACTGTCCAAGATCCGAGAAGAGATCCAGCAGCGGGAAGCAGCCACGAAAAGGCTTTGGCAGCTTTGGCTTTTGCCTCTGGGGTGTTTCACTACGCTTCCGAGGGTCCAGGTTGGGGGAAACCAGCATTGTCTCATGTTTCGGCTGCCATCCGCATTCGTGACTCCGGCCAGCAGTATCTCAACATGTCTTGGCATTTTTCGTTGCCACGCTCCGCTCCGCAAGGCTCCGCGAGATCCTGCTGAAGCCGTGGCCGAACCCTGAAAGTGGTGAAACTCTGGAGGCAGTGCTTGGGTCGTGGCTTAGATAGCGGTTGGGGAGGAGACCCTGGCCATTTTATGCAGTTTGGCAGGTCTAGGGCTAGGGAGTAGACTCGAGCCTCCCTTCGCTGCGAGATCAGCTCCTGAGCAGGAGCGCATCTCAAACCTTTCCGAGGCAATCTCGCTGGGGCCTTGGCCTTTCGCGTATATTCGCTTAGTTTACTCTCCAGTGCCAGTGCGCAGCAGTCGAGAAATGTTTTTTAAATGGTGTGCTGCCAGGACTGGCAAGGCCTGCCGGGCTCAGGCGGAGCTTCAGGCCCATCCTGTGGCCTTAAGACACACGGAATGTGTCAGGATCTCTCTCTGCTTCTCTCGCTAGAAGCAGCTGTGTAATTGAGGGGCATGGTTCTTGAGTCGCAAGGCAGCAGCAGAGTCTCTTCAAGTTCTCGAAGGCCGAGAGAGTGCAAGGAGCGCAGGACCCAGTCTGCGGCCATCTGCGGCCAGGCCTTCGCCGTCGGGAACTCGCCACACAGGCCTTGATGCAGGCCCTAGAGTCTCAGGACCTCCAGGCCAGGTGGTGTCTCGCTTCAGTATGCTTCAGTCTCGGACGTCTTCTTGGTTCCAAGAGGCCGCGAAGAAGGCCTACAGCCATGCGAAGGAGTGTGGCCTTTCTGTGGAGGCCATGTTTGGAGCGCTATCAAAGAGTTAGGACAGTCTCAAGCCAAGACAGAGGAGCTGGTCTCCTTCGAGCACCTGCTGCGAGACTTGTCTGACGCCTTGGAGCTTGCCGGCGACAAGGCGCAGAAGCGGTTCACGGTTTGAGATCCGCTGGGGCTCAAGACGTAAAGACTGATGGAGCGGCGTGTTGCTGCACAGGTTTGTTTATTTGAGAGAGCTCTGGAAGTCGTCAGGAACGGCTGATGGAGCGGCGTGTTGCCGCTGCAGTGGAGGCGAAGAGCCAGGCGCAAACCCCATATACAGGGCTGGCATAATTCCGCCACTGTTGACCTCTGGAGGCGGGCATGCGCATGTGTACCGCATAGTTGCCCGCAGGCGCACTCTTCACAAGTGCAGATGGTGCCGATGTTGTGCACACCAGTTTCTGTACTTGGGGGGCACCAGCGGCAGGAAGCATTGTATGATCCGTGTTGAAAAAGGCTTAAAGTTTAGAGAGTAAAGATTGCAGTATCGTATCGAGCTGTTTCCCTGTGCCCTCTCCAGCTCTGCTTCTTGCAGCTTGCCCGCTTTGAGCATCTTTTGGCATGCTTGGGTGCCCGTCACGCGGTGACGCAGCCCATGTTCCTTTTGTGTTCGTTTTGCTGAGGGAGCTGCGCGCGGCTGCCTGCACCCGTACGTACAGCTACTTCTTTCTGCTGCTTCCACAAGTGATGTAGTGGATGTATGTAGTTACTTTCGACAATCATACTTTCACATCGTGCAGTTGCATGTCCGACCTTGATCACGTCGTCATGTCGAGTAAGCCTGTGCAGCTTTTATTTTGAGTCAGCGAGCACGTCTTCTTTGACTGAGAAGCTGCAAGCCTTGGAGGCAGAACGCATGGAATCCTCGGCTGAAGTAGAGAAGATGCTTGGCGAAGGCCAGCTGTGGTAGAGACTCTCTAGGTCCGTTTCAGATTCTCATTATGGCCTGCAGGCGGCGTCATTGTGGTGCTCAAGGATGCCATCCAAGAAGCGAAAAAAGCGCCAGCAGTCCAAGAACTTGCTGTCTTGAAAAAGCCTGCGCCTCCGCCGCCTCTTCTCCCTCTGTTCATGACCACCCAGGCGGCTCGTGAGCAAGGGCGCCATCGCCAGAGCGGAGGCAGACCTTCTGCCTTGCCTTGGACCTGACTCAGCCGGCAAGTCAGCGACAGCCAGCCCCTCCAAAAACCGTCTGCTTGGAGTGCAGGCCGTTGTCCCGGAGACGATCGCGGATCTCAAGCGTCAGCCTGCTCGGATGTTGCGTGCTTTGATTCGAGAATGGCACGGAGAGTCGTGCTCAGCGAAAATTTCGACTTCTGTCTCCATCACTCGCCTCAGGGTCAGCTCGCCTGAGAGTCTCGGAATCGGAGAGTCGCGACAGGCATCATTGCTGACAAGCAGCTGAACGAGAAGCGTGCTGCCCTCTGATACATGGCCAATATCCCTTGGGCCCTATATAGGCCCAAATCTTCCAGCTTACCAGCATGCTCGGAGCAACGGAGACGATGTCTGATTTATGAGTTTCCAAGGGTTGGGCACGGCCCGGCACAGGTGTGGCAGAGCAGCGTCTGCGTGGTGAGGTGGAGTCTCCCGGCCTCGCAAGAACCAGACAGCAGTCCAGCAGGCCACCGAAGAGCCACTGAGCATCACTGAGCCAAGGCTGGTGCAAGAAGCTGGGCCCGGACCTGTGAGCTCAGAGTTCTTCACGTTGTGCGTCCATATGACACGTTCTGAGGATCCTCCATGTTGGCGTGTTGGAGGGCTTGCGCAATGCAATTGCAGAAGCCACCCGCTTCGGCGCTGACGTACGGAGCTCAGCCCCACTGACGGTCATCTCCTCAACCTCGCGACTTGAACACTGGGTTTCGGGCTTCGGATTCCGGACAGTGAGCCATGATGAGCCGCGGGCCTTGATTCACGCGTCACTCGCTCCACATGCGCCACACAGTATGTATGCAGCGAGTGGAACAAGTGGAACAGGCGGGGCGAGGGGCGAGTGGAACGAGTGGAACGGTTGGAGCGAGTGGAATGAGTAATGCCGACACTCTCAACTTTAACCGTTTTCCACAGCAGGCGACTCAATCAACATTCAACTAAGACATACAAAGACCTTTGAGCTATGGGACTTGCTGACCGAGGTCAGGGATGCGGAGCAGGTCTTGGCGCAACTGACGAAAGACCTCGAGCCAGATGCTCAGGGGACATGTGAGTCTGTTGAAGGTCAGCAAATTCTGGTCTTTTGGGTGATCCTTCGCGGATATACCGGTAACTGAGTCCCTGATAGAAGCGCATCGGGCAATACATCTCCCAGGTCCTAGGCTTGCAGCAACCACGCGAAGTTCAGAAGTGCTATGCCATGCTATGCACACCTTCTAATATCTTCTAATTCCCAGACCTTTCGCCTTTGCGGTCCAGTTTCCGGGTTGACGCAGGAAGATGACGCTGGAGGCCAAGAGCACGCTTTCCCAGGCGGGGAGAGGTGAGCTGAAGGTCTTGAGCTGCTGTGCACAAGTGCTCATTTCCGAGGGGCTCCCCCGTGAGGCTTTCGAGTCTCGCAGCCCCGCGGAGATCCGCAAAGGTCAACCTCTCAGGCGGCGGTGCGTCTGCAGAGCGGTCGCCTCCTTCCACCAGGCATCTCGGCCTCCCGGCAGCTTTTGCTGAACGAGGAGAGAACCCTCTGCTCAAGACTGAAGCTCTTTCGTGATTTCGTGTGCATACAGCCGGCATGAAGCAGCCCTGGTACCTGGAAGGAGCATGCCGGTGCCATGGTACAGCTTCGTAGCATCACTGAAGAGGCGAAGTGAGTCTGCGCCTGTCACGCCCAATGCAACTTACAATTGGCTTCATCTAGTTTTCAGGATATCGCCTCGGCTCGCAGCGAGCACGACCGAGAGGCCCGTATGGCCCGGGTTGCCCTCCTGGATCCGTCCTCAGCCGGGCTGCCGGTCTTCGGCTTGGGCCGATCGCCGCGCTTTTCCGTGAGTGTAGGAGTTTCACCTGGGCACCCGAGGAGCAGTTCGTGGGAATTCTCCGGGAGAACGGTGACAAGCAGCTGCGGGGATTCCATAACGCCGCGCCCGCTCGTCTACCCTTGACTGTGTGTCGACAGACCGCCGCCTGCGCCAGGACCTTCAGGACTTGAAGGGCGCACTCCGTGTCTTTTGCAGGGTCAGGCCGGATCCGACTTTTCACATCAACTGGGCGCAGAAGTTTCGCATGTCGTACGCAGGCCCTTGAATGGGCGAGAGATCAAGAAGAATGACACTATCGCTGTGGAGGCTTCCGGCTGTCCTGCTCGTCGCGAGTTAAAAAAACTTCAGTGATACTTCTGATGGTTAAGCTGCTTCAGATCCTGGACTCATTCACCGTTGCCGTAAACAAATCGGAGACCGACAAGCAGGCCGGTTCCGATGTTGTAAAGTTGTCCATTCGAAGCTGTATTGCAGTTGCTCTACGATGCTCTGTGCTCCTTCCTTCCCATGGCTCCCGGCTAGACCTTCGCGTACGATGCCATCTTCGGTCAAGGCATGGTCTTGATTGCAAGCAACGGCAGCTGACGCACGACGGTGCAGAGCCCAAGGTAGCTCCCAGGCGGATGTTTTCGTGGAGTGCAAGGGCTTGGCGCTGCACCCAGTCGGTAATCACAGAGATCAGAAGTTGGGCCGTGCCTGTGGCCTATGCAAGAAGCAAGTTGCTGAGGTACAGAGCATGATCGACGGATACAATGTGACGGTTTTCACGTGCCCTTCCCGCTGCCTGCAGCAGCGAGCTGCATTGTGGGGTTCCAACAGTGGGATGTGGTGCAGATTCGTGCACTGTTCTATATCTCCGTGGGGAGGTACGGCCAAACTGGAGCTGGAAAGACATGGACGCTGCGGTTCTCTCAGTTTCTACCAATCCCGTGCAGCTGGCAATTTCGCCTGTGGCAAAACTGTGGCAACGGTCCACGCCGTTTGCAGTAAAGCCATCGATTGCATCGTGCACCGCCAGTTCGGAACTACATCAAGGGGGCAGCTGAGGTACGGCTCCGGTGCAGAGCCTGGTCTCTCGCCTCGACTATGCGAGGAGGGTGTGAACTGGTGTGAACAACTGCAGAAGTGCCTTCAGCAGTTTCATGCTGGTTTATGATGGTTTATGGTTATATAGGTTTCAGCACGGGAGGACTACTTGTACTCAGTAGCCGCTCGTTGCTTCTCGTTTGAAGTGTACAGCTGGGGGGCAGTGCAGGAAGTTTTCCGCGTGGTTCACAGAGACCGAGAGAAGCAGCGGGCCGAGCCCATCGCATGTGTTTGGGTCGTCTGCGGCTCTTGACTCCAGGTTCGACTTTGAAGTGCGGGCGTCCATGATCGAGCTCTACCTCTCTGTCGAGAACTCAGACCACGGCATTCACGGTATGATCTGCACCAGAAAGCCATGATCAGGACCTGCGCGACTTACTCTCCAAGAACAAGGACGAAATACTCCCCCCACTACCTCCACGCAGAAGCAGATGCACCCACCAAACGGGGAACCTGGTACCGAAGAGAGATCCCTTGCAAAGTGCGGACCCGTGCGACACGCTGCTTGTGCTGTCTATCGTTGGGGCTGTCAAGTCCCTGTAATTTCCAAGCATCTCTCGACCTCGAGTCCTTGGGTGGATCAGGAGTGCTTGGCAGTGTAGCGCATGGAACATGCAGGAGCCACCCAAGCTGGAGTTGAAGAGCTACAAGCAGGCTTTGCATTGATCTTTGGGCAGGGCGGGAGTGCGCAAAGGCCTTCAGGATTTCGAGGTATGTCGCGGCAGGTTGTCCGTCAGAAGTCGCTTTTGCCTGGTGGCAGTGGTGGGATGATCAATACAACGGATTGCCGAACTGACACGAATGCAGGCAGATGGCACCGCCGCCCGACTGCACTGTGTGAGAGAATTGACTGGAAGCAGGTGAACTCCTGTCATGCTCTTCGTGCCCTTTCCAAGTCTGGGTTGATGTGCAAACATGATTTCATATGATTTCTGTTCACCTACTCTTGAACCCCCATGAAGTGCTGCGTAATTGCGGTCTGCGCAGCAACTGAGCGATTTACTCGCAAAGCGGCAGAATTCATCTCTCCAGAGAAGAGAAGAGCCCCCCCCAAGCCGTTGCTCCAAGCCTGCAGAACTCTGCAGGACTGAATCATCTGAAGCGAAGACCAGCGTTCCCTCGCCGTCCAAGCACTTGTAGACTATAGAACTGTAGATCCAGGTTGGTCAGCGGCTCGAAGGTGTCACGGAGACGCTGGTGCGCTCATCCGACGATCTCGTCAAGGCAAGTCAGGGATTTGAAGGTTATGGCCGGTCATGCATTGAAGTCAGTTCTCTCGCTGACGTTGTGCACGTTTGGACTGGGGTTTCCGACCTCTTAGCTTTCAGTCTGATCACGATGGTGAACGTCGGCGCGCGCAAGTGAGGGAGAGCTTGGCGCGGGTTGCTACAGAAGCAAACCGGCCAGTTCCCTTGCGGCCTCCAGAATCCCACCGAAACACCTCGGTGTGTCAATGTCAATGCCCCGACCTGATGAATACAAGCATGATGATGACAATACATACACAGGAAAAGTTGACCTTATGAGGGCGAATTCGTGCTACTTGATGACAATGCTGCGACAACAATAGCAGCCACTAATCCTTCAGGTCCCTCCGTAAGCGAAGAAGACGCCCGATGGATCACATAACCCTCAAAAGTACAGGGCTCTATATCCTATACCTCATGACTTAGACCCTGTATGGGATGTGAACCACACGCTCTTTGAGGGTTCATTAGGCTCTTACAGTCGTGCAGCACTAGCGACTGCGGTGGCGCTGGTGTTGGTAGTGGTCATAATAGGAGGAGAAGTAGTGTAGCAGTCGTAGTCGTAGTCGTAGTCGTCGTAGGAGTCGTATCAGTAGTAGTAGTAGTAGTAGTAGTAGTAGTAGTAGTAGTAGTAGTACTAGTAAAGCGCCACGAGCGGTTCAAACATGTGGGGGCATTCCAAAATGCCATGGCATTAAGCTGCGAAGGCCACCTCCGAGGGTGGATCATTGAGGAGGTCGAATCCCTGCTATCTCTGCAACCTGCATACACGGTTCGTTGGGCTGAAAACCTGATTACTGGATTACTCAGGGATTTACCATTCAAAGAGATCCTCATTACCTCGGCTGCTATTCTACCCACCTCCTCTCTGTGTCGGTTGGTGTCTTGG